>VZTO01015710.1:119620-138469 GCA_013400615.1 Syrrhaptes paradoxus | reverse complement strand
GCTGGAGGGGATGGTCTGAAGGAGCAACGCTGCAGGTGGAGGTAGCTTCATTCCCTTGTTGGGAAGGGGAGACTTTGCATCTTGGGGGGGGACGGGGAACTGGTTTTATGGCTGCAGGGCTGGGCTGAAGCAGAGCATCCTTTCTTCTCCCACTCCCAGCTCAATCAGTCCCCCCTGGGGCTGCCCCGATCCCCCCAGGGCTTGCAGCGGGGTCAGCCAGCACAAAGCCCCAACCCTCCCTGCGGGTTTTAGAGGTGGGGTAGGACTGAGGCAGACGGTCCTGTCTCTGTCAGCTCGCATTTTCCAGACTTTCTGAGGCCAAGGATGCAGGAGCTAAACTGCTGCCCCTCTGCATTCCCCCAGCACAAGCAGTTCTGCCAGCAGCCCCGGGCGTCCTTGCTGCAGCACCCAGCCATGCCCCTGAGGCCAGCACAGACTGTAGCACCCGGTCCCTGTCCCAGCCCTGTTCCCACCCCTCTGAGCAGCAGTTCCCCTGCACATGGGGCCCAGGATGGCAGCACCCATCGATGCTGCAAGAGGAGTGCAGGAAGGGAGCAGAGGAAATTGTGCAGTGAACGCAGCTGATCCACACGGCTGCTGCTGGCTTGAAGGGATGTCAGGGGAGAGATTTACGATTTGAGGAGCTTTTGCAAACCAGGGGCCATCCCGCATGCAGGCAGGGCTATGTGGACCATCCCCAGTCCTGGGTCTGTCCGTCCGACCTTGCCCTCCCCATGTGGCTCTGGGCCAGGCTGGGGGTGCTGCGGGCGGGGGGTCCGGGGTCTGCACATTGAAATGCCATACACATGGTGGGGGTGGGAAGGATACAGGCCAAGAGGCACCGCGTCGCTATACATCCATTTGCATGCTTAATCTGCTGCTGGGGAGTATAGCGTCAGGTCCCCCATCTGCTCCGCATCTCGCATCATTAGCTGGCTGGTTTCCGAGGTGGCTCTGAGCAGAGGTGGGAGTCGAGCAGACAGGGGAGAAGGGATGCTGGTCCCAGCCCCGTGTTCCATCACATGTCAGCAGCCTTGGGAGCCTGGGGGGGATGCTGCCCCTTGCCAGAACCAATGGGCAGAACATGGGGGGCCGGGGAGGGGTGGGGGTAGAGGGGGGTCAATTCCTGGGGGGCTGCTGTGCTCTGAGCTCCCCCCAAGGCAGGGTGAGTGGGACAGGGCATCTCCTCGCCTCTCATGGGTGCTGCCCACGCTACAGCCCTGCCCAGGGTGGGTGCCCAGGGCACCAACAGACCCTAGAGCTCATCCCTCTCCGTGAGCAAGCCGGGAAGCACCCACAGCCACCAGCCCACACAGGAAGAAGAGCTCAGCTTCGCCAGATGGATCCAGCCACATCAACCATCCCAGCTGCCACTAACCCAGGGTGATGGTGCTGGGTCACAGCCCCTTTAAATCGCTGCACTCGCAGCCCGGGCTGGGACACTGTAAAGGGAAAAAAATAAGGCAAAGAAATTATTTTCTTCTTGCTGGCAGGCCTGGAGTGCTGCCCGTTCCTCAGCAGTGTGCTGCCAGCCCTCCCACGCACCGCGCAGTGGTGGGCTGCAGGGGCCAGCGTGGGCTGGGGAATGCCGGGGGGGCCGGGGCGCAGCAGGACCCCCGCCTGCTGGACACCTCTGCTCACTGGGGTGCCACAGGGGCAGCAGGACCCACGCAGCCCCTCTCGCCCTGGGGTGCATAGTACATCCCTCTGCTCTGTTACCTGCCCCATCTGCCCCGTTCTCCGGGGCTATTCCCCGTCTCCGAGCTCTGAAAGGGCTCAAACTCACCCCAAATGCCTGCTGAACCCCCCAGGCTGGGGCTGCAAGGAGCTGCCCCAGCCAGCTGTGCTGAGTAAATTGGGGTTTTGCAGCAAGCAGTGATGAAGAGGGGGTCAGAGGGATGGAGGGGGTGGGGGGGTAGCTGGGGCTGGAGAGGGGAAGCCCTGTGTCCCTCCAAGGTCACTCTCCCCTTCCGCTGTCACGCCTGGCTGAGTTCCGTCGTTACTTACCCAAGCTGTAAATTGCCTAATTCAGAGCACACCATTTATCCCTGATGTGCACTTCAGCAGCCAGATTTTGTTTTCAGGTGTGTAATTAATTTTTTTAACGTGATTTCTCTCCTAGGAAACCACAAACAAACAGTTCTGGCTTTCAGGGCTGGGTGGCTCAGGCGAGCGTCAGGACAGGGAACAGGAGGACAAGGAGCTGAGGATGGATCCTGGAGGATGTGAGGAGCTGGGGCTTTGCAGCAGGTCCCCATGCTCCTGCTTTCCATCCAGAGCCACGTCCTTCAGCACAGCCTTCTGCCTCCTCCAACACTGCCATGCTCCCAGCGGGCACCGGCAAGGGCTTGCAAGGGGAAGAGACAACGCTGTCCCTGTTCCCAACTCATTCTGCTGGGAATTACCATTTTTATTAAGACCTCTCATGTCCTTGACTGCTGGGAATGTGATTTACTCCTGGAATGAGATTGCAGCAGCTGCTGAGGAGCCCATATCGGCCTCTGCCACACAGTGATGATGCTCCTGTCCCAGGTCGGAGGATACTCCACCTTCGAATGCTCTTGGACCCCTCCACTGCAGGGAGATGCTCTGCTCAGGAACAGCACAGGGAGGACCCTGCAGATGAACCTCCCTGACCTCTTTCCCCTCAGCTGAGGTGTTTGCTGTTCAAAGATGATGCTGTGATATTTTTGCAGTGCCCATCACCTCCCACAGGGCAGGCACAAGGGAGGACGGAGGAGAAGCAGCGACCATGGGTGGGTAACTTCCACCCTCACAGCACATCCCTGGGCCCAGCGGGGTGCAGGCTGGGGGGACAGGGGTGCCTGAGTGCTGCTCCGCATCCGGAGCCAGAGCCATCCTCCTCCGACAAGCAGCACAGAGAATCACCTGCTGTGAATGTGCAAGTGCATGTCTTCACCTCTCCTGCTGCCAGGGAAGTTGTTAGATTATTTTTGCCGGTGGTTTTCCAGATGAAAGGAGGTGAAAATCATCTCCATTACCTGTCAGAGGCAGGTGGGAGGATCTATGGAGAGAGCGCTTTGGGACTGACTCTGTGCAGGTCCCGATCCCCTGCCCTGCAAGACCCTTGGGCATGGGGTGGCAGTTTGGGGTACACAACATGCTGCTGTGCCACCCCCATCTGGGGACTTGGGTTGGGGCCAAAGCTGTGGGAGTTTGGGGGCGACTGGTGCAGAGAAGCCACCAGCTGCCCCCAAACTCCCGCAGCGTCGGCCCTGAGGATGCTCTGCACTGTGCAGGCTCAGCCAGGAGCAAGGCTGGGCAGGGTAGAGCTGCTGACACCCCTGGGATGGGTCCCCTGCACTTCTCTGCTTAATGTCATGCCAGCACAGCAGGTCCCACCAGCAGCAGCTGCTTGCAAAATAAAACCATTGTTGCAGCACCCTCCCAAAAGGATCCTCCAGGAGTGGGTCTGGCAGCACTGTCCCCCAAGCAGCAGATGCCACCATGGTCACTACGTCACAGGCAATGACCACCCAAGGGGGGATGTCACCACCCAGACCTCTAGGATGACAAGCTGGACTCCTTGGGGATTTTTTTCCCGCATGTTTGATCCTCTGTTGTGTCTCTCAGGAAGGGACAACACGGTCCCCAGGGGCTGTAGGAGGGGGCTGAGCACTCTGCTCCCATGTCCCACTGCCCTTTGTGCTTTGAAACCACCTTCCAAGGAGCTGCTTAGCATTCGGAGCAGGCGCCTGCGCCATTCCAGGGCAAAAACTCTCTTTTGCCTTCAAAAATGTATCGATCTTCTGCAGTCTGCCATGAAGGGCAGCATTTGCCTTCCAAAATGGGACAGCAGGGACGTGAGGGCCTGTTTTGGCTTTTCCAGATGCAAACAGGACAAAGGGACCCTGGTCCATGTTCCATCCCACAGCAGCACCCGCGGTCACACCAGAGCTCCTCGCCCATCACCGCCCAGCTCTGCAAACCCCTGGGTTCAAAGGGAGAGGCATCAAAGCCCTGACTTCTTTGATTTCACTTTGCTCTTTTTTCCCCCCCTCCTCCTCCGGGGGAGTTCAGCCCCCAGGTACTACCTGCACAGGAGGGGAAATGAAAATCCCTGGGAATTGCTGCTGTCCCTGGGAAATTCCTGGCAGGGGTCCCAGCAGCTGAGGCCATACCAGTCACTCGCTGCCCCGTGTTTGGCTGCTGGCAGGACTGTGGGCAAGCTCTGTCCTGGTTGCCCCCAGCATCCCCTCCATCACCTTCTCACCAGGAACAGGCACTTTTTCCCACAAGGTCTGGTGCCACGTGAGCGTTATAAACTCATCTGCCTAATGGGAACGGCTGATTTATCTGCTTCCCTCTCCTGATAAGGGCCTGGCTGTGGGCTCGCCAGGCGGAGGAGGTAATACTTAAATAGATTTTCTTATACTTCATGTGGGGATTATCATGCCTGTCTTGAGTCCCCCCCTCTTCTGCCAGCATGAGAAAAATCCCCACGGTGACACCGAAAGCAGCACTGCCACTGGGCAGGACAGAACAATGTCCCCTGGCCCCACAGCCTGGCCCCTGGCCCCACGGGTTCCCCTCTCCCAGCTGGGCACATTGGGTTTGTTCTCCCGGGTACCTGCGGTGGCACACACAGAGCCGTGGAGCTGAGTGTCTCCTCCTGCATTGCACACACCAGCACAGCCACCGCCGGCTGCCATGAAGGGTGAAACCTGTCACCGCAGGGAGCAAATTTCCAGCGCACCACAAGCCTGGGGACCTTTGCTCCGAAGTGTTTGCTTACGACTAATCACAGCTACCCCAGTGCCAGCGTCCCCAGCCAGGGACCAGTGTCAGCTGTCCCTGTGGTCTCGGCAGAGCCACCGGCTCCCTGGTGCCCAGTGGCAAAGCTGCAGGTTGTGGTACGCACCGCGGCTCTTGGAGATGTAATCCTGCAAATGCAGAGGAGAAGGGGGTCCTGCTCCAGCCTGCCTGTGTCCAGGAGCTCTGGGGAAATGACAGGGTCAGTGGCTCCCATTAGCAGGGTGAAGACTGGGCAGAAAAACAACTATTGATCATCCCTGCGAGTTCAACAGCGAGGCACGCACAGCCCACAGCTGTGATCGATAGTGCTGGGGAGGCATTTGCTCTTGCTCTCGCTGTGGTCTGTGTGTCTGTCCGGGGCTCCGGGAGGAAGCCTGTGCCATGGCACCATCCAGCACAGCTCCTGTACAGGTGCATCCTCCGCCAGGCTCTCTGGCTGTTCCCCATTCTCCTCCATTCGTAGGAGGCAGGAGAGCAGGGATGCTCGCTTGTGCAAGGCAAAGCAGCCATCCCACAGCTGGAGCCTCTCCATCTCCTCAGCTCCCATGCTGGTGGCATGGAGACAGCCTCGGGGACCCTCTGCCCAAGGACAGGGTGGCAGGCAGGGCTTCCTCAGTGGTGGATCCCTGTGGGCTCCCTCCTCAGCCAGGGATGCCCGATGCACAGGGGCTCCCATCAGAGCCATGCTCCTGGCCAGCTCCCCATCCCCAGGGCCGGCTGCCCTGGTGCTCCACGGGACATCCAGCCTTGGTGCAATGGGAGGAACAGGGTGAAAATTGCAAAATTTCCCTCCCTCCAGAAGAGGATGTCGGCAGGGAAGATGGAACTACACTTCCCAGAGTGCTCCTGGACCTGCCTGCTGCCGGGGAAAGGCTGCAGGACCCAGCCACCAGCTCCTCCCTGCTCCTAAATTATTCTCCTTATTATTTATTTGTGGTTTTTCTGCACTTAACTGTCTGCCTTGTCCACTTAATTGGGGGATTATTGCCACTACCTGCCCGTCCGCCAGAGCCCAACTCATTACTGGGGCTTATTTATTAGCAGCGAGGCAGCAGAAACGCACCCTGCAGCTCCTTCTCCTCCGGCACAGGCAGCTGGAGGTGATGGAGGAAAGCAAGCGGGGCACAGCAACGGTTTGGCCAGGGCCAGGTCAACGCCAGCCTCTGCCGGGCATGGAGGCATCACAGCATCCTCCTCCAGCGTCTGGCATTAGCCCGGGACACCGCTGCTCTTGGCAAAGCACGGAAGGAGCATCGAGAGCCTGGCTGCTCCTTAAAAGTGCTCCTGGAGCTTGGAAAAGGTCATTCGCGCAGAGCTGTCCTTCTGCTCACAGCAAGGGACCCTGGCTCCTCGGCACAGTGGTGGCTGAGTGACAGCCGCAGCGCGATGCCATCGGCTCACGGGAGCCCACTGTGAGGGGAGCAAAGGTGCCCCCCAAGCTCGGGAGGAGCCGTCAGCACCTGGCAGCCCCTCTCCAAACTGCTGCTCCCATTTCCAGGCAGGAGAATCCAGGAAGAATGTGGGACACTGGGAGCGAGGCTGCCTATTGAACACTTTGATAAATAAAACATGGCGAGAAGGCAATCGGAGCTGCCCACTTGGCTGCAGGCAGCTCTGTCTGCAGCAGCTGCACGGGGGGAATTCACAAGCGGTGCCACCCCAGCCGTCAGGCCACCGGCCCCGCCGCTGCTCTTCTGTTCGCATCCAAGTTTTGCTGCCTCAGCACCAAGGGGGATTGATTTATTCATCAGCTTCTCCAACCCACAGCAGCCCTGCAAGAGGGGGCGGTGCGGCAGGCTGCTGTGCGATGTGACGAGCAGCACGGCAGGGAGCAGGGAGGGGTGACCCCAAAGTGGCTCCCGGCTGACCCACATCCCACCTGCCGTGATGTGTGGTGGAAGAGGGACTTCTTGGGGTGGGAAACATGAGTGGTGAACTCCCCTGGGACTGTGCCGCTGAGCCCTGCGCAGGGACCAAGGCACAGCCACCCTGCACCTCCCTTTCAGGACAGAGAGGCAGCACCCCATTTTTCAGAGGGTCATCAGCGATCCCAGTGGTCGAACCTATTGCAGGAATGAGTTGCAAAGCGAGGCACCGACCCCAGAAAGCAGCAGTCTTGGAGCAATCCCAGGTCTCGGGGGGACTATTCTGTGCACCCACAAACCCAAAGCCAAACCCAGGGAAGGGAGTGCTCTGCCACCTGCTAGGGAAGGGGAGGCAGCAGCCTGCAGGGAGGGGCTGGGCAGGGGGAGGACAAGTCCCAGCCCTCGAGGCCAGTGGGGGTTTCAGGAGTCCCCTGGGCCATACCCAGCTCCCCTCATCCCCCATCCTCGCGATACCCCACAAGAGACCCTGGGCAAGGCCTTTGTCAGGTGCAACAAGGGTCTCTGATTTGGGGGCACCACTGGCACCCTGGGATAGCCGGGGATGCCCTGCCGGGGATGCCCTGCCTAGAGATCCTTTGGGGTGCCAGGGGAGGGGGAGAGAAGTGCTGGGCCAGGGCAAGGGAAGGAATATTGGAGGGAATTCCTAGATGGGGGGGAGGCTGGTAGGTAGGGCGTCAGGAGGGATGGTCAGGTACTGGAGGGAATTGCTGGGAACTGGGGGAACGGGGTGGCCAGAAAATAGAGGGTGCTGGGGCGGGGGGGCATGGGCAGGTACCAGAGATGGCTGTTATGGGTACTGGAGGTGCATAGCCATGTACTGGGAGGGATGCCTGGGTACTGGGGGGCAATTGCTGAGTGCTGGGGGACACAGCCGAGTACCAGGGACATGGCTGGATATCAGGTGGGCAACTGCGGGGTACCGGGGGGGGAGCAATTACCGGGAACCGAGAGGACCTGCCAGGCAGCGGAGGCCGTTGCCGGGTACCGGCGGGGAATCGCCGGCAGCGGGGCCGGGGGCTGCTGCCGGGGGAGCGGGGCGGGCCGAGGGCGGGCACGGAGCCGGCCCCGCCCGGGAGGCCGTGCGGCGGAGGGGGAGCCAGCACCGGGTACCCCCCCCCCCCCCCCCCCCCCCNGGGCCGGGGCTGGGGGCGGGCCCGCCGTGCCGCAGAGCCCGGGGGGGGACACGGGCAGGGGCAGGGGGACCGGCCCGCCGAGCCTCCCGGGGCCGCCGGCTTATGTAACGGGGCGGCGGCCGCGGGGATGCGGGATGCGGCATGCGGGATGCGGGGAGGGATGCGGGATGCAGGATGCAGGTGCGGGATGCAGGGCTGAGCGGCGCGGCCCCGGACTGACCCCCCCCTCCCCCGCGCGGGGCTGGGGAGTGGGGGACACCGATGCGGAGGGGATGGCAGGAGAAGGGCTGTCACTCCCCCCGGATGGTGCTTTGCATCACCCCCTCTGTGCCTGGCCATCCCTGCGGGGGGGCTCTGCAGAGCGGGGCCATGGGCAGGGAGAGGAGGAGACCTGCCCCCCCCCCCGCCATCCCCTGCCTGTGCCCGGGGAGGGTCCACACAGGATTCTGCTGTGGGGAGCTCCTGGTACCTGCTGGGCTCTTCCCACTCCTCCCCATCACTAGCTCCCTCCTCCGTCCTGCTCTGCACTGCTAAGTCGTGGAGCACCCCAACCGCACAGTCACAGACCCCCCCAGTTCCAACCCCTCTCCCCTCTGCACCGTCCCTCCGAGGTCCCTTCAGTGCCACCACACTCCAGCCCCTCTCCCTGCTGTGTCCCCAGCACTGACACTGCAGCACACAGGGCAGGTGGCTGCCGTGATCCGGGCCCGGCAGCACACGGTGGCACTGCCACCCGCATGGCACGAGCGTGACCGGGCAGCCACTGCCCGAGGCGGGCAGTGTGGTGACTCAGAGCAGGGAAGCAGGGCTGGCACCGCGCTCAGGACAGGGCTGACGGCTCGGGGCTTCTCTGGTGACCAGCGGGCTCTGCAGGCAGTGGCGGCCGCGGGCCGAGGTTGGGGAAGGAGACAGAGTGATGTGAGTCAAGTGGAGGTGCTGGGTTTGTCAACAGAGGATGAGGAAGGATGGGCTGGGCTTGGGGAGCAGAGAGGTGTCCTCACTGCCAAACCTGCCCTGTCCCCCCAAGGCGGCAGGACCCCGAGGGGTGCCAGGGTGGGCTCTGGCATAGCCAGGGAAAACAGGGAGCTCATCCCCCTGCCAGCAGCACTGCTGCAGGTGTCTGACCCTCACCGTCCTGGGGAAACTGGGGACAGCTCAGCGGAGAAAAACAAGCACAGAAAAATGTCTCAGAGTCTCCCTTGGCTGTGGCTGTGTGTTTGTTTCTTCGATTGCCTCACGTGATGACATTAGTATTGCAATGACCCCCACCAGACAGCGCTATTAACACCTCCCAGCGCTGGAGGATGATTGCAGTTCGCACCTTGGCTCTTCCCGGTTCTGCAGAGACTGCTGCCGGGCGCAGCCCAACAGGCCCCGTGCTTGTCACGAACCGCGTTGGTAGCCGAGGAGCTGCGTTGAGTTGCCCAGCATGGTTTGAGCACTGGAGAGGTCCCAGCAGAGGTCTGGTACTGCGGAGAAACCATCTGGGGAAGAGACAGTGACTGCTGGCAGCGTGGCACAGCTCCATTCCCACCACTGGGTACCTGCGTGCCCCCATGGCCCGGAGCTTGTGAGGTCTGGTCTGGCAGGTGGACACAGGCATTGCCTCCTGGGCCATCACCTCTCCCACCGGCACTGAGCCCACATGCTCAGGCATCACACGCTGCCCAAACAGCCAGCGCTGGACCTCCCTGCCCAGAGCAGGACCTTCTCGGCAGCCGGAGCATCTCTGCTCTTGCCCACAGCCTCTGCGTGCTCCTGGCCAGACCTCCCCATTTGTTCTTATGCCAGCATCATCCTCGAGTTTAAACGATCTTTCTTCCTCCCCGGTGTTTACTCGGCGGGTGTATTTATAGAGAGCAATCAGGCCTGCTCAGCCAGGGTAAACAAGCTGCGCTCCTGCGGGCTGCTCTCGCGTGAGCACTCTCTGCTCACTCATCCCAGGAGCTTTCCCCTCCGCCTCTCCCGGCTCCGCAGAGCCTTCCTGGAGACCTGGACCATCTGCCTCGTCCAGCCGCGGGCTCTCTGGGCCATCCCTGCAGGCTCTGGTGTCTCACTGGGTTGTTCCTGTGCCGTTCTGCACCACAGGTGCCAGCTCCTCCTGTAAGCAGCCAGGCTGGCAGGTCCATCCCTCCCTGGCTGCCGCCACGGCTGCTGCTGTGACACTCACTCACCAGGGGCTCAGAACCATCACTTGTCTCAGCAAAACCCCAGAGCCCCATGATGGTGTGACCCAGACCTGCCCCAGCCCATGGCAAGATGCAGTCTGCAAGAGGCATTGAGATTTTTGAGGCTGAGGGTCTGTTTTTTGAAGGCAAGGCAGGTTGGCTCAGGTACAGGACCCCAGCTGGGAAATGCCACTGGGGGCTGCCCAGTGTGGCGTGGCACCCTGAGCCCTTTGCATCCCCGCCTGAGAGCCAGGTGCACTGCCAGCACCGAGTCCGGTTTGCAGATATTTTCCCCAAGCATGGTGGCCCTGAGCCTTCCTTCTCACCCCGGTGCCCAGACACAAAGCTGGTGCCAGCACTGAGGCAGGTCACCAGAGCATCTCCCTTAGGCAGGAGAAGCGCTTTGAGATGCAGCCCAGAGTTTCCCAGCCCGCGCACCTTGCTGCTCCCCTTCCCCAGCTCACTGTTCTCTGCAGGCGTTTGGACAGGCTCAGCTATAAAAGCAGGGTGCAGGGTGCCGAGAACCAGAGGTGCCAAAGCAGAAGAGCTGTGGACTCATTCATGGCCTCAACTCAAGCATTAAATTTTCCCTGGTTACTGTGTTGTGTCCGGAGCCTCGGTGGATAAAAGCAGCCCCACCAGTGCCTGGGAGCACTGCAGCCCCAGAGCTGGGGGTGTCCTGGCACCGTCACCCTGCTCTGCTCTTCTCCATCTTCCGCTTTTGGCTGCGGTTGGTGGCTGGTTGCCTGGACAGAAACACAGACAGCCTGAGCTAGTGAAGCTGTCCAGGTGATGCTGGCAGGCTCTGCCCATTGCAAAGTCAGGAAAAAAACCCACTTTGATCTGGCCCAGAAAATAAATACCCTGCAGAGATTGGATCAGCCCCCCCAGGACCCTCTGCATCTTCTCAGATACCTGAGCAGGGGGTCCCCGCTATTCCCCCCCTCTGGAGTTTCAGCAAAGAACGGCTGATCTGCACCTCAGGCCATTGCCAGCAAAGCAGGGGACTAATCCTGTCCCAGCCCAACTCATCTCCTTGGCACTGAGCTGTCTGGAAACCAGCCACCCCCAGCACACATCCCCACAGCACTCTGCAGCCGTTGCACCCCCTCCCCAGCCTTCCCACATCCCCACAGAGGCAGCAGTTGTCCCCAGCAAAGGTCACCTTCACGCTGCTGCTGCTGAGCCCTTTCCAGGCTGAGTTTTAGCGCTGCGTTTCCCAGGGAAGCAGTCGCTGCTCTGGGGTCTCCTCAGGGGTCCCACTGGGGACCCTCTGCCCCTTCCCAGCAGCTCCCAGAGCTCAAGGTCCCTGGGGTGAGCCTGTACCCCAGGGCTGGCAGTGTCCCCTGCCCCAGTGCTGGGATGAGGCATCTCTGCTCTGTAATGCTTTTAAAACTGCGGGCTCCATCCATCCCAGCCCCTGCTCCGCCAGCATCGCTGTTTGCCTGTGTTTCCCCCGGCTCCCCTGGGTCATGTATTTATCTCCAATTTGCCAAAGCCTCCCTCCTTCCCCAGGGTGGAGCAAAAGCCTTTGCTTGAAGTCAGGATGAATTTCTAACTTCTCCAGGAACCTGCTCCTGGAGTCGCAGAGCACAAATCACACTGGTGGCACCTGGCACGGTGCTACCAGCCACCCCGTGGGGACGGACCACACCAGAAACTGTCCGTGTGGCACCCAGCACCCTGGTACCTGGGTCTCTGCACAGCCCCTGCCCAGACCAGCATCCCCCAGGAGCACCCCCTGCTGTCCCCAAGTATTGCAGGGGAATTTCAAGGACATTCAGGGAAGGGACAAGATCCCTGGGCAGAAGCTTCCTGAGGTCCAGAAGAAGTGGGGAGCCCAGAGCGGGGCCAGGCTTTCTCAGATTGCAAGGTCTGAGCAAGGGCTTTTGTTTGGCAGCTTATTTTAACTTGCCATTATGTTCTCCAAAGAAGAAATTCATCATTTACAAGCTGAGGAAGGCAGAGTTAATGTGAAATTTTACAGCCCTCAAAATGTTGAGAGCCCTCTAAATATTTAATAAAGGCATCCAAACTACCGGGTGTCTGCAGAGACGGCCGGGAGCCCTCTGCCAGGAGTGGAGGTGGTGTCCCTGATCCCAGAGACGACCAAAGACTCTGACGATCTGACACCTCCTGCAGCCTGTCCCCCTCAGCACGCCCCACTGGGCTCCCACCTGCGGGGAGATGGTGGCTCTTGACAGCAGGTTTCTATCATCCTTGGAGGTCGGGAGATGGGGATGCACAGACCCACCCTGGGCTCCCAGCTGAGGGGAGAGGGCAGCGGGCAGTGGTGTGCTCCATCCATCACCCATCAAGCAACTCCACTTTGTCCACCCCATCCAGTCCTGGGCCCCCCCCGCAGAGCTGATCCTCTCGCTGTTGGTGTCTCCTGCAGGTCCCGCTCTCCCTGCGATGCCCAGCCGCCCCCGCGAGGTCCTGGTCCCCCTGCGTTAGGTGCCAGAGCCGACAGACGCCGAGCGCTGCGCACACCAAGGTAGGCAGCGCTGCCCCAGCTCGGCATCGCGGGGCTCCTGGGAAGCCACCTCACTGGGATGGAATGGGGGGGGCAGAGGTACCACCTGGGGATGCCTCAGCAGAACCAGTTGGGCCCCCAGGATGGGGGGGTCCATCATGGGCATCCTGATGAAAACCTGGTGCAGGGCAAGAGGCATCTGGATCGGCTCAGGACCAGGCTGAGGTCATGGGAGTGGGGAACAGCTTGGGCTCTGGGGTGGATGCTGTGCCTGGGGACCATGGCAGGGGAGGGTGACTGTGGAGCTGGCACTGGGATAGGATTTTTTTTTCTTTCTTTCTTTTTTTTTTTCTTTGCCTTTGAAAGCCCCCAGATGGGAAAGGTACACGCCAAACCCCACTGAAAGCAGCCAAGAATGAATCTTCTGGCCAGAACCCCAGCAGCTCTTGGAGCGGCGCCGTGCCCATCCGGCGTCATGCTGCAGCGGAAACCCCGAGTGCAGGCAGCTGGGGGAGGGCTCAGCTGGGCTGAGCAGCGAGCCCCCCACCCATCCCAGCCACCCGCCAAGTGTGGGGGTCTCACCCCTCCCAGCGCCCTGAGCCCAAGCAGCGCAGGCTCATCCCACTCCCCCTGAACTGCAGCTTGGCTGGAGCCCAGGCACCCAGATGTCCCCCGCGTGCTGCCACAGAGCCCCCCACCGTGCAGCCATCTGCTGCTGTCAGAGGACAGGGTGTCCCCAGCACTGTGGCCCTCGTCTGACTCTGTTGCCCAGCGCACAGGCCATCTTGGCTCCCAAATGTCCCCTCTCATGGGATGCAATGGGCCCCTCTCCCCTAGGGAGGCAGATGCTCCCCCAGGGCCAGGCTGGGAGTTGGGGTGAAGCAGGACCAGCCATGATGGCATCCCCACTTCCCTCCCTCCTGCTCCACAGCATCGGTGGTGTTGGAGGGGATTAAAGCACCCCAGGCTTTCTGCCCTCATCAGGAGCCCCAAAGAGCTTGCAGGATCTTTGCAAAATGCGTGTATCAGCACGAGGCTGAACGCCAGGGGAGCAGTGCCCGGGGTCTCATTTTTGAGGCTGCTTCAGCTGGAGGGGGGACAGGCGGGGGCTGCCACTGCTCTGCTGTGAGCTGGATGTCGGGTCTTGAGCTTATCATTCCCTTCATGCCTTTCTGCGGGGAGCGAGTGCCCAAATCCCATCCTGACACAGACCCAGGAGGGCACCCTTGGGCATTTGTCCCCTGCACAGACCCCACATGTCCCTGCCACGGGGATGGACACCAGTATATGTGCAGGCTGGCTTCTACCCCAAAGGCGATGGGGAGGCAGCGTGGGGGCTTGGGGGGGACTTTTCCCTGCTCCGTGAGCAGTGCCTGGTGTGCTGCGCCCAGCTCCACTCCGCACTGGCCCCTGCAGAGCTGTGCGGGTGTGCGTGCCTGCCATAAATATTGATGGGGTGGACTCGGCGCAAGTGTGCCTTTATGAACAGCGATTGGGATGTAAATGCTCTAACTACCTGCTGTGTGGGCAGGAGGAAGCGATGGAGGTGATCTCACCGAGGCTGGATGCGCAGTGGCTTTTTTGCAGGGAGTTGGGATCCATCCTGCGTGGGGTGGGGAGGTGGGAAGAGGCCAGATGAGTAGCCCCAGGGGTCATAAACCTGTTTGGGGAATCAGACAGACCTGCAGCAAGCCTAAATCTTCCAGCTGAGACTGCAGCGAGCCACCATGGCTCCCCCAGCCCGGTCCCCGCCAGGATAAACAGCGAGGGGCTGCAGTGCCTCTGTTTAATAATGCATGGCACAGAGGCACCGGCCACACGCTGGGAGTCAGGAGCCGCGGGGACAAGAAGTCACTGCTGCAGCACTCGGCTAGTGGGGTCCATCCCAGTGTCTGCTGGTGCTCATGGGATGTGGGCTACTTGGGGCTCTGGGTTTCACTGGGACAGGCTGGGTGAGCAGAGCTCCCTGTCGCAGGGCACGGAGCAGCGGTGGCAACGCCAAGGCACCCAGTGGCACAGCGGCTGATGTCCCAGCTGCACTGGATGCTTCTTAGCTGGTGCAGCCTGGAGCTGGGTCCTTGTTCCCTTGGGCATTCTTGCTGGGAGATTCAGCCTCTCCATCACTCTCTCTCACACAGACAGTCTTTTTGGGGAGCTCTGGAGGGCTGAACAGCACTGGTAGCACCCTTCCATCTCCAGCATGCTCTTGGGATGCTGCCGTGCTGGGAACAGGTGGGGGCCCTGGGCTCGGTCCCCTCCTCGCCCCATCCCTCCTTCAGCCACAGCCACTCCAGCGCGCACAGCGGCTGCCATGCCCGGGAGCAGCATGCTGGGGCCCTGCAGGCACCAATTCACAACCAGCGTCTGCAAACGGCCCCCCCCGGGGAACGCAGACATCCCTCATTGCGTGCAGTGCCATGATCCAGCCCCGCCAACCATCTGCCGCAGCAGCTCCCCGCCACCCACTCCCCAGCCCCTGCTGTGCCCCAAGGCACGGAGCTGGGCAGGGGTGGGCTGGGGTGCCCAGTGCCCCCCCCCACCCCGCAGGCAGGACCCCAGCAGGAGAAGGCAGACGGGGCTGCAGAGCGATGCCGACGCGGCCGTGGTACCGATCCAGATGGGTCTGAAATACTGTTGCCAATGGGGCTGTGGTATTAATGCAGATGGACCCGTGATGGTGATGAGGGAGAGCAGGAAAAGTTGCAGTGTCAGCCCGGGGCCACTCTGGCTGCAGGGTGCTTTGCTGTGCCGGTGCCTGTGCTCCTGCCGGGGCAGGAGCCTCCCCAGTCCAGCCAGCAAAGCCCAGAGCCAGGGAGACCCTCAGGGCATGGGGCCAGAAGAAGTTGTCCTGTGAGGGGGCTCCAGGGGTGGATTTGGCCGATTTTCTCTGTCCCTCTCTGGTGAGCTCGGGGGGCTCTGCCACCCCCTCCCCACTGCAGCACTGCTCCCACGGGCGGGCAGAGCACCACAGCAGAGCTGGGCTCCAGCCGTAGCCCGAGCCCACCTCCCTCCCTGCCAGCCCCAGGGCTCATAGCACACTCCCATGCCAGCCCCACCGTGAGACCCATGTTCACACCCCGCGCCTGGCGTGGGGGGTGACAGGAGGGTGGGTGCTGGGGAGGGCACCCATGTGTGCTGGAAGGGCTGTGAGTTGCTGCAGGGGCAGAGCGGTGGCCCTGCTGACCCTGGAGGCTGGACGTGGGTGGCTCTGAGCACCACATGGTTGCCAGGAGAATGGCGTAACAGAGTGGCCCCAGGTCCCCCTCGCCTTGTGCGGTGTCACCAGCAGGAGGGACAGCAGGGGTGGTGGGGGCTGTCCCTGCACTCTGCACTCAGCCGTCGTGCTGGAAGGTCTGGCTCCAGCCTGATGCCACAGCACGCTGGTGGCTGTCCCCCTCCCTGTCCCCAGTGGGTGCCAGCCCCAAGGGGCCGGGGCTGCTCTTCAAAAGCTGCAGCTGCTGCATGTTTTGTGCTGCCTCTTCCCCTTCTCCCCGCTGCTGTTTTTGTTTTGTTTAAGAGGCTGGGTTACGAATTTTAAACAGGCTCCTGAAAAACCCAATTACCTCCAGAAGACAACCTGATAAAAGCTGCCTAAGTGGCACTGTGGAAATCGCCTTGTGCAGCAGCAGAGGGAAAACCAACACAACAAAGCCTTTGGAAATGGAGTTAACCACTTTTAATCCCTCGGTGCCATAAGAAGGACCAATAATTATTTTCTGCAGAGATGGGGGGGGGATAAGTGAAATAACTGCCCTGTGCTAATGAGTGGCAGCAGGCTGGGCTGGTGGTGCTGCAGGGATGGGTGCAGGTCTTCAGGTACCCGCTTCCCTCTGCTGGGAGCTTTGCAAGGGTCTGCAGAGGCTGTGATCTTGCAGGGTCCTCGTGCGGCTGCAGGGCCTGGGGACAATGCTGGCAGTGGCACTGGCAGGTGCCACTTGGGATTTTGCTGGCAGTGGATGTGGTGTGTGATGTGGCAGCAGCAGCCAGCCCTGTGCCCTTTCCCCGTGCTGTGGCGGGGAGCAGAACAGCTCCGTCCCTGCCACGCTGCCCCTGCGAGCCGGCTCGGAGGAGACTTGCAGGACTTGGCAGCACTGAGAGCTTCCTCCTCCATCTGGCCATGGTGCTGCCCCCCCCCAGTTCTTCCCATCTCTTCCCCTCCTGCCTCCCCCAGCAGCTCCAGGCAGCCACCAGCAGGTGACACTGCCCAGGACATGCCAGGGACCAGCTGTGCCCATGGAGTGCCCGTGCCAGGCGCAAGCAATCTCCCAGCACCAGGAGCATCCTCTAAACGCCCACCAGAGCCAGCTCAGCTCTGGGACCATGGGGGTCCCCAGGGACCACACTGGGAGCAGGGGTGTCTGAGGGGTGTGTGGGGCAGGAGGACGGAGGCAATGCCCAGAGCTGGTGACAAGCCACCAGCTGCTCTTCCTACAGGAGCCCAGCCGGCAGGGGAGAGCTGGGAACCCGTCAGCTGCGGTTGTAGTGCCTCATGCTTCCCACAGCAGCAGGGATGGGGGCTGCTTCGCCCACCTCCCCACAGCCACCCTGCACCCCGTGTGGGGTCCCACGCCTGGGGACAACACTCCAGGCCACCAAGGAGGGCAAGCCCAGCATAATGCTGGATGCTGGCACAAGGGATGGCCCTGCCAGCTTGGCCACAGCTCATACTGGGAGCAGTCCCTGAGCACGCTGAGAGCTACTGGGGGAGGATGCACTTAATGAGGCGAGGCATCTCCAAAGATTGAAAAGACTCAAGGACCCATCCCAGGAACAAAAGAAGGCGTTTGTCAGGCGCTGAGAGACGGGCTCGTTAATTCCTCCTGGCTGTCACACTTATCTGTAATGAATTTATGCTCCACTGTATTATTTTTAATACAATAGGAGCGGTGCCGCCCGCCCACCGCCCGGCTGCCGGGAGCGCTGACGTCAGCGCCCGGAGCAGAGCTGCTGCAGGATGGACAGACAGATGGACGGACAGGCCAAGTGCAGACCTGTCTTGCCACCCACGCGCCCGTCCCACCAGCTGCCTCCCAGCTGCGAGGGCAGGAGGGATTTTTAACATGGAAGTGGAAAAAGGAGCTGTTGGTCTATGCCTTGGTGCAAGGAGGCTGAGGGCTTGGAGCTGGCGGAGATGGGGTGTGCCCATGGGTATTTTGAGGCGCCAAAATTTTTGGGGGTGAACAGGAGGGCATGTCCTTGATGTGCTGTCCCCATACTGAGACCCGTCCACACCATCAGCTGTGTATCAGGGCAGGAGCTGGCAGCAGGTGCACATACAGGTTGGTGCCATGTCCCTGTGGAGGTCCTGGGCTGGCATTTGGGTGCTGGCTTCAGCCACCCCCCCACCGCAGGATGGTCCCCCCCTGCCAGCCCCCATCCTGCATCACCTTCGTCCTCCCCAGTGGTTCCCAGCAGAACCGGCAGCATCTCCGCAGCCCACGCCACAGGCTTGCGGGGGCAGCTGTAGTCTGTCCCTGCTCCCCGCAGCCTCCTACATGCAGAGGTGGGGGGGTCCCTGAAACGACTCCGCACCCAGCCCCTCTCCAGCAATTTCCTGGGCCGTAGCCGCAAGATTCCCCGCAGGGCTGCTCCTCCAGAGCTTCCCCATTGAACACCAGCTATCCCCAAAGCCTGGCTCAGAGAACCACTAATCTAATTTACAAAGGGCTTGTCTTGTTTCTAATAACCCAGGGTTGGATTAATTAGCAGGCGCCGGCTGCCCCTCTGGGGGGGGGGGGCTGGCGGTGGGGCACGCACTTGTCCCCAGAACCTCTCCGTGCGAGGATGGGAGACCCAGGGGAGCCCTGTCCCGCAGCTGGGGTGGTGGCAGGAGGGGCTGCAGGAGCCCTTCTCCCTTTGGGCAGGCTCATGGGGGCAAGGCAGGGTGGTGCCCCCCCATTTCCTTTCCTGCTGAAGGGGGTCCTGAGCTCTGTGGGCATCACAGCCTCGACACCACCACGCAGCCCCCCCCAGCACCCCCTGCTTGACCACCCAACGCTGGGGCCGAGGTGGTTTATCAGCGACTTCAATTAACTCCCGCAGCCGCCCCGCACCGCGACGGGGGGGGCCGGACTGCTGCAAACCGGGGTGCGGGAGCAGGGGGGTGCGAGATTGGGGAGGGGGACAGCTCCCCGCTGGCTTCGCCTGATTAACGCCTCGTTTCACCCATTAATTGCCGCGGAGGTGAATCATTAACCCGCGCAGGACGCGCCCCCCTCCCCACCCATTCGTGCAGGAGCGCGCTGGGGGTGTCCGGGGGGGCTCCCTGGGCCCCGTTTTCCCGGGGGTCGGGTGGCGTTTCCCGGGGGTAAGGGGTGTCCCACATCCCCCCTCCCCAGTGGGGGGCAGGGCTGCGCGGCGGCGGGGCGGGGGGGTGTCGCCCCGGGCGGGCCCAAGCGTGTCGCCGGGGG
>VZTO01015710.1:95487-119583 GCA_013400615.1 Syrrhaptes paradoxus | reverse complement strand
CCCCGCATCCCCGGTGTCCCCTGCGTCCCCGTGCGTCTCCCCTCCCCCGTCCTCTGTGTGCCTGCGTCCCCCCCCGCGGTGTGTCCCCCGGGTTCCGTCCCGGTGACCCCCGCATGCCGGGTGTCCCCTACGTCCTGTGTCCCCTCTGTCCCCCGCCTTCCCGGCGCCCCCTCGTGTCCCCTGCGTCGCTGCAGCCCGTGCGGCTCCGGTGTCCCCCATGCTTGCTGTCACCCCTTCGTCGCCCATGTCCCTGCACCCCCGGTGTCCTCTGCGTACCCCGCTGTCGCTGTGCCCGCTTCACGCGGTCCCGGTGCCCCCCGTATCCGAATGGCCCTTGGTGTCCCCTGCAGCCCCCGCTATGGCCCCGGTGTTCCCGCGTCCCTGGTGTCCCCCGAGCCCCCCCCCCTGCGGTCCCGGGGCTCAGCATCGCAGGGTGCCTCGGGGGTGGGAGCAACAAACTTCCCCGGGCACCGGTTCGTGGAGCCCCCCCGCAGCCCAGCGGGGTCCCGAGGTGGGGGGACAGGACCCGTGGGGCTGCAGCACTCCCAGGGCACTTGCACACACCCGCTGCGAGCATTGCCTGCAGCCCCCCCAAAAAACAGGACATGCAGGGGGCACGGGCACACACCCCCCCACACACACCCCGCCTGCAGCCCCCCCACGCACACACAGAGCACGCAAACAGCCTGCAACACCCCCACATGCACACACGCGCAGCACAGTCTACGAATTTGTGTGCACCCCCTCTGCGTGCACCCCCTCCTGAGCAGCTGCGAACCCACGGACCTGCACACAGCCCCCCCCCACACACACCCCGCCTGCAGCCCCCCCCCCCGCCCCACACACCCCCCGCCTGCAGCCCCCCCCCCCGCCCCACACACCCCCCGCCTGCAGCCCCCCCCCCCGCCCCACACACCCCCCGCCTGCAGCCCCCCCCCCCGCCCCACACACCCCCCGCCTGCAGCCCCCCCCCCCGCCCCACACACCCCCCGCCTGCAGCCCCCCCCCCCGCCCCACACACCCCCCGCCTGCAGCCCCCCCCCCCGCCCCACACACCCCCCGCCTGCAGCCCCCCCCCCCGCCCCACACACCCCCCGCCTGCAGCCCCCCCCCCCGCCCCACACACCCCCCGCCTGCAGCCCCCCCACCTGCACACACAGCCCCCCCCCACACACTAACACAATCTGCAGCCCCCCCCACACACGCTAACACAGCCTGCAGCCCCCCTGCCTGCACACACAGCCCCACATACACGCTAACACAGCCTGCAGCCCCCCCACCTGCACAGACAGCCCCCCCCACACATGCTAACAGAGCTTGCAGCCCCCCCACAGCATGCAAACACACATGCAGCGCAAACACAGCCAGTGCACACAAACACAGCCTGCAAACCTCTGCACAGACACACACACACGCCCCCACCACCCCGTAAGCCCTTGCACACACCCAGAGATTGCAAACCCCAAACTCAGGCACACACACGTTCAAAGCTTGCAAACAGGCGGCAAACCCGCGCGCTGTGTGGGCACACGCAGCCTGCAGCCCCACAAACTTATACCCACGCACACCACCCCTGTGCAAACACAGCCCGCAGCCACCCACAAACACACCTCTTGACCAAACACAGCCTGTGTGCCTGTACATATGCGTGCAAACACAGCGCACACACACGCTCCGTCCTGCACATGCAGTGTCCCTGCACGCTGTCACCATCCCCAGCACCCTGCAGGGATCACATACAGAGTCACAGGCTGCTGCCTGCAACCCCTGCAGCCCCCCAACACTGTCAACCTGCCACCAGCCTCTGCTCCGTCCCTCCGTGCAGCGCATGCATGGCGGTAGATGCACACAAACACACGCGCACGCACATACACACACGTGCAGCACCCCGTGTCTGCATCGCACTGCCATCCCCAGGCAGGGTCCCCCCCACCCACCCAAGCAGGGCCAAACAGTGGGTGGTGGGTCCCCATCCTGCCAGCCCCCCCAGGCAGCACCCTAGGTCTCCTGCTGCCTCACCAAGGGCAGTGCTGGGGAGGAAATGTCCCTCTGCGGTGCTCTGCCTTGGTCTCTCTGCAGGTCCCCAAGGGGAGGGGGCTGAGGGGACAGGCGCTGGCTGGCAGAAAGATCTGCCCACCCTCTGCCCACAGACCCCCAAAGCTCCCTCTGCCCATCCTAGAAGGCATTTGGGGCTGGGGACGTAGAGGGTGTGAACTGCAGCCCCAGGGACGGTCCTGTTGCTTGTGCCTGGGCAGTGGGGACCCTGGGCACAGTGTCCCTAACCGTGTCCCTCTCTGCCCGCACAGGTGGCCCTGGTCAGCCAGCCCCGACGGCAGTGGATGAGCGCTGGGCACTGGCCTAGCCGCGCGCACACACCGGCACCATGGACTTCGTCATGAAGCAAGCGCTGGGCGGTGAGTGCGTGCTGTCCCTCCTCGGGGTCCCCTCTCTGGGAGCGATGCTGGCCCGGCGCCCTGGGGAGCACAGTGGGAGGGACACAGTGGGGGGACAGAGCCACAGGGAGAGCCACCGGCAATGAGGAGCTGCTGCCAGATCTTCCAGGGCTCCCATTCCCAGTGCCGGCAGCGCCTGGCTGGGAAATCCAGGCTCTCCCGCTGCTAAGTGGGATTCCCCGGCGGGTCCCCTGGGTGCCAACGCCAAAGGAGCTGCCGGCGTCTCCCCCGGCTGACGCGGAACTGGGGCAGCGCAGCCAGCCCGTGGCACTCCCCATCCCTGCAGCCTCCGGAGCCCGTCTGCAGCCGGCTCCGGCGCAAGTGGCCCTGGGGACATCCTGGGTTGTCCTTGCCGGGAGGCTCCATGCCCTCCCAGCCTCTGCAGGAGCTTCAGCAGCCAGGACCGGGCTGCAGCACCCTTGGGGACTAGCCAATGGTCTTGTCCTGTGCAGGGGCCACCAAGGACATGGGGAAGATGCTGGGGGGCGAGGAGGAGAAGGACCCCGATGCGCAGAAGAAGGAGGAGGAGAGGCAGGAGGCCCTGCGCCAGCAGGAGGAGGAGCGGAAAGCCAAGCACGCCCGCATGGAAGCTGAGCGGGAGAAAGTCCGGCAGCAGATCCGTGACAAGGTGGGCACACGCCTCCCCTGTACCCACCCCTGTCCTGGCACCCGGGGAGGGGCTGGGAGTCAGCACAGGGAGGAGGGTGGCCCGAGGCGGTGGTGATGGGCAGCACCTGCTGAGGGCCCGTGTCCGTCCCCACAGTATGGGCTGAAGAAGAAGGAGGAGAAGGAGGCGGAGGAGAAAGCGGCGCTGGAGCAGCCGTGCGAGGGCAGCCTGACGCGCCCCAAGAAGGCGATCCCGGCAGGCTGCGGGGACGAGGAGGAGGAGGAAGAGGAGAGCATCCTGGACACCGTCCTCAAGTACCTGCCCGGCCCGCTGCAGGATATGTTCAAGAAGTAACAGCACTGCCAACCCTGCCATGGGGTGCTGGGGCACGGGCGCCCTCTTCCCTCCGACCCCTCCATCAGTTCCCTTGGCCCCGGCGGGTCCCCGCACCCCCTCCCCTCACCCCTTCCTGCCCTTTCCCCCCACCAGACCAAACACCCGCCCCGTCCTGTTCAGGCAGGGCCCCCCCACCACGCTGTGCCAAAGGGGAGCGGCCCTGGCCGGACAGGGCAAACCGGGACCAAATGCACTGATATAACCTCGTGGCAGGCTGAGGGCACCCCAGGCCCTACCGGCCCCCCCGGGAGCGGCTCCCGGTGCCCCCTGCCCTGCCCCTCCTGTCCTCCCGGGGACCCCGGCAGGCCTCTGCTCGCCTGCCCTCGCCCCCACCACTGCCACCCCCCTTGCCCCATCCTGCCCTGGGCCAAGCCCGAAGCACAAAGCCAGGCGCCCTGCCCGCAGCTCCCCCATCCCCGGTCCCCGGGCACGGGGGTCCCCCGGGGCTGCCCGGTGTGCCCCAGCATCGGGGGGTTGGAGGGGACCCCCCCTCCCCGCATCTCTGGCCCCATAGTTAAAGCCATATCAGTTAGACTGCAATACTTCAGCACCGGGAGGAGTGGGCGCCGCGCTCCACCGACGTGTACAAAGGCGCGTGCGGGGCAGGGACCCCCCTGCCTCGTCCCCCCTGCCCTGTCCCCACTGCTTGCTTGTCCGTGTCTCAGCCCTGCTGGCCCCCCCCGTTCTCGCATTAGTGTCTCTGTGCCAGGGTGCGTCCCGTCGCTCCATGCGTCCTCGTGTCCGCTTCTCACACTCCCACCCCCAAATCCTCGCTGTCCCTGGGGCTGCCCATGGCGGTAGGCTGAGAGCCCTCCCGCCACGCTGCCGGGGCCCCCGCTCTGCCCCCTGCAATAAAGCCAGCGAGGGGCCAAGGGCTGCCGGGCCCGTCCCGGGCTGGGAGCACCCAGCTGCCCCCCACCCG
Source organism: Syrrhaptes paradoxus (assembly GCA_013400615.1). Taxonomy (NCBI): domain Eukaryota; kingdom Metazoa; phylum Chordata; class Aves; order Pterocliformes; family Pteroclidae; genus Syrrhaptes; species Syrrhaptes paradoxus. The sequence goes on along the minus strand of VZTO01015710.1, from coordinate 115,205 downwards.
ATGCTGGACACGTGGGTCCCCTGGGCCTGGGAAGGGACCCCCGGGCAAGCGCCCCAGGCATGTCCCAGGAGCCGCTGCTTGCACCCCAACAGGTGGATGCAGGGGCACCCCCTTACCCTGGCCCTGCGCTTGCCGCACCGTGCTCCCCCCTCCCCGTGCTTCCTCCGCCACAGCCCCCAGCTGCTCACCAGGGCCCTCCCCGGGAGGCAGCGGGTGGCTCAGGGCCCTGCAGACATGCTGTGACCATCCTGCTCGAACTAGTCTTTGACAAACTAATAAAATAAAGGGATTTGTACATTGCTCTGGCCTCGTCTCCGCTGTTGCTTCCGTGGGATCCCGTGCCAGCTCCCTCACCCCCCCCATCTCCCTCAGGGCTGAGACCTGGCAGCTCATCACACTGGGGGAGGCGGCAGGGGCCCCCTGGGCAGCACCTGAGCCAAGCCACAGGTGGAAAGGTCCCACGCAGCTCCCAGAGCCCTGCTCAGCCCAGCTGCCTGTCCCCACCCTGTGTCCACCCTGCAGGTGCCCTCTCTGGGGTTGGGGACAAGGTGAAAGGGGTGGGTGCTGGTGGGCCCCCGTCCCACAGACATGGCCCTTCTCCCAACTCTGGGACTCACCTCACAGAATTACTTGGGACAGCCCTGGGGTGCAAGGGCTGTTTCTGGTGGGTCACAGGCTTCTGCCCCCAAAGAGCAGAGCCATAAGGCTACAGGCAGGCCCTGGGCAATGGGGCACCTTGTGCCCCACCACGAGGCAGGACTGCTGGCAGCGCCCACCCAGGTTCGGCACAGCCCTGGAGGGCTCCAACCAGAGACAGCCTCGGCTTTGACCAATTTGCCATCATTTACCAGCAAAGAGCTCAGCTGTTACCCAGGCAGCATCAGCAGAGCAGTCACCTGGAAAAGCCTCTGTCAGAAGAAAATATTAGGGGAGGAAATGATAGAGATCTTGCAGGCAAGGTCTCCATCGCGGGCAGGCTGCGCCCGCACCTCCTCTGCGGTAACTGTCTTCTTCTGCTTCCCAGCATGCCAGCACAGGGGGGAAGAAAGCCCCATGGCTCTCCCTGAGGAGCAGGGACAGGGGAGGCAGTACTTGTCACCCCTATCAGGTGTACAGGGACGGGGTCTGCCTAGTGCCAGTGGCCGTCGTGTGGGACAGGAAGCATGGCCCTCCTCCATCCATGTGGGGTGCTGCCCAGCGGGAGCAGGGTTACAGGACTTGGACAGGTCCCTGCGCTGTCCCCATCCCCTCTGCGGTGTCCCTGGTGTCACTTGTCCTCAGCATGGGTGCGCAGCGCCCCCTGGTGGGGTGACAGCGCAGGACAGAGGACAGTGAAAGGGGACAGACACCGGGGACAAGGGGGACAGCCCCTCACAGCCAGGCGAAGGAGACAGGGGAAGCACATGAGAGAGCAGCTCAGCACCCCCCTCACCTCCTCCTGCCCCCGCAGCAGTCACAGGCACCTTAGTTACGCAAGAGGATTTATAAAAATTAGAAAAAACAACCACACATACAAAAAAAAAATGCCCCAGCATTTTTTAACCCCCAGTTGGAGGAAACACCCCCCAGTTCATATCCCCACACCCTCCCTTCGCTGGTCCAGTGCAGGAAAGGGACACGGGATGTCTGGGAGGGGAAAGGACAGGCTGCACTCCCAGGGCTGCCCTCGCCACCAGGCCATGGGGGACAAGGGGACAGTCACATAGCTAGTCACTGCTGGGGAGCTTGGTCACAGCAGAGACCCTCTCAGGGGAGGCTCCTCAGCAACCGAATTTCTTTGGCCACTTGCCTTTGGAACAAGGCCCCCATGCCCACAGAGAGGAGGTGGCAGCCCTCAGACGGCAAGGGAGGCTCTGGTAGCACCCCCCCATCCTCTCCAGCACACGAGATGCTTTTTTACAAATGCTCCTGAGAGCAGCACACACAGAGCTGAGCCGCAGGTTGCAGCACTGCCAAGCAGGCAAGGACGGGAACCATCTCTTTACCCCAACATACACTAACTAAGCGCTCTCCCAGCCCCGAGAGCAGGGAACCATTGCCTCCTCCAGTGTGGTTTCGTTAGGAGTCATTAGGGAGCCCAAAGAGCTTGACGGTGCCTGCCTCCCGGCTGCTGTCGTATTTGCCATCTTTGTCATCACAGGCGAAGGCCAGCAGCGGCCTCTTCGGGTGCCAGGCCACTGTGAAGGTGGGGGATTCGCACTGCACCTCCCAGAGCTTCTCTCCTGCATGGAAAAGGGGCCACGTCAGCCTGGAGAGCCTCCAGCCTTCGGCTGCACGCTGCCCCGCAGTGCACACCAGAGCCAAGCACCTGCTTCTCTCCCGCACAGGGCAGAGGAGGAACAGACACTGCTTCAGCGCCTTTTAATCACCTGGTGACAAGATACAGACATGACACGCATGTCTACCACAGACTAACGAGGCAGAGGCTCCCCCTCCCGGCACTCTGCTCTGCACAGCCAAGCTCTTCATTAGCAGACCGGTTCTCCCAGAGCCCTCCCAGCTCCACCAGCACTTCTCTCAGATTCCCTCCTTGCTGTTCCCCAAAAGGAAACCGTTACCTGTCTCCACCTCTGCAATGTCGATGAAGTGATCTTCTGATGCTGACGCCAGCATCTTCCCATCATGGCTAAAGCTCAGTGTTCGCACAGGCCAGTCAAGCCTGCGGCAACAGAGCAAAGCAGTGAGCCATCTCCCACAGCCTCACCGGAGAGGGGTGGCAGACGACTTCGGGACAGCTTTACCTACCTTGAGAAGCACCTCACACACACCAGTTCATCCACATCCCAGAGGCTGACTAACGCGTCAGCGCTGCCCGTGGCAAAGTACTTCCCCATGGGATCGAACTTGATGCAGATGCAGTTTGAAGGATGAGCGTTGATGGATTGAATGGGCTTCAGCTCTGGGTAGCTGCGGAGATGAAGGGATTGGGCAGGAAACAGTGAGAGGAGCTCACGGCTCGTCTATAAGCAGGGCAGGCTTGGGACTGTGAGCAAACCAAACTGGTGCAGGGCCACACTCTTGGAAACATCGAGCATCAAGTGAATAAGGCAAAGCACCAGGGTCACTCTTGGGGAGCCCAGAACTGGGGAAACCTCAGCTCCAGTTAAGTTTCTTCCCACCAAAGGATGGGAATTGCTGGGATGTGGGACTCAGGTTCCCCAAAAGCAGCAAAGGGGCTACAGACTGATGTCGGCTGCAGTCAGCCCAGCTACCTGGTGCACCCACCACCATGGGCACCTACCTGAGGATGTTGATGCAGCCGTTCCCATTAGTGAGGAAGAACATGTTGTTATCGTTGTTCCAGGAGATCTCATTCACCTCAAACTTGAACTGCTCCTCAGCTTTGGAGCGATGCGTCTTGGCGTCAATGAAAGTGACCACGTCATCCTTGTTCCCCACTGCAATGGTCTGTCCGTCAGGACTCCAACAGATGTTGATGTTCTCCCCTGGAGGGACAGAAAGGCAGCAGGTCTCATTTCCACCCAGCAATCCACGGTAGCCAGGAGTTAAGCAGACAGGCAGCTTTTATTCCTGATCCAAGGCCACAACCTGCTCCACTAACTCCAAACCACCCCCAAATGGGAAAGACTCCCAGGTCTGCAGCCTAACACACAAATATATCCAGCCAATACGTACAGTTACTGAAAATGAAACTTCAAGCCAACATGACTACATCCCTGCCCCTCCCATTTCAGCCAAGATGGGACCACAGCAACCACCAAACAAGGTCAACTCAAAGATCCTCTGAATCCAGTGATCTTCTGAGACCCAGAAAAATCAGAAGCCAACAATAAACACCCATGAACGAGTGTAAGAACAAAGCAGGTTGCAGTTGTGCCGTCTTACAATGCCATTTCCAGCCTCAACTCAGAATTGGAGATTTACAAGTGCAGAGATGGCATCTGGGTTAATCAGTAGATGAATTAAAATAGTTTTCTGAATCCACATAAACTTTTACTTTCACCATGGCTCCCTGCAAACATGCCTTTCCCCAGTCTGCAACCGTGCAGCCCACAGACTCCAGAGACAACACACAGGACGCTGTAACAGCCAGCATCATACTTCAGTGGCTCCTGCAGCACTGACACCAGAATCAGCCCCACATTCACTGCTGCTCCTTACAGATGAGTGCAACACAAAGACAAAAGCAGTCCGCAAAGATGCCCCAGTCACCAATATCCGCAAGAAGGGTCCAAAGCACTGTGCCACTGCACACAGGTCCCACGCCGCCAAGGTCCCTCTGGGACCCAAGAGCCCTACTGGGAAGGCAGGGACTCACCTTTGGTATTGACGGTGGCGATGCACTTGGTGGTGCGGACATCCCAGATGCGGATGGTTTTGTCCCCAGATGCCGTGACAAAGAGGTCGGGGTTGCTGGGGTGCCAGCAGAGCTGATCCACGCTGTCACCATGGCCCCGGTAGTTGTTCTCCTTCACCTGGAGGGAGAGAGCAGCCACCCAGGTGTGGGATAAGCCTGGTCTTGCGCTCCCCTCCCTCCCCGGACCCCAGCACACCGCGCTCCGCTGCCGGTTACCGGATGGGGGGAACCCAGCCCCCCCCCCCATTCAGCCCCACTGCACTCACACCGCCCAGAACGGAGGACCCTCCCCACCTCCCGTCCCCGCTCCCTGGCCCCGGCCTGCGGGATCCTCTCTCGGTACAGACCCAAGTCCCCACTTCCAGGCCTGGTACCGACCCCCGGGGCCCACTCCCGGTTCGAGCCACCTGTCCGGGCCCGGGGAGGTCCCTGATACTGACCCGGTACCGGCCCGAATCACCGGTCCCAACCCCAGGGCTCCCGGTACCGGCCCGAGATACCGCTCCCGAGCGTCCCCCGGGGCCCCCTAGCGACCTGCCGCCCCCCGCCCGCCGGGTGCCGTAGGAGCTCACCAGCCGGTCCTTCTCCAGCAGGAAGACGCTGGCGGTTTTGTCGAAGGACCCGGAGGCGAGGCGGCGGCCGCAGCAGCTCCAGGCCACCGAGTGCACCTTGGCCCCGTGCGCCGGGAACTCGCGGCTGCGCGTGTTGGCGCGGAACAGCTCCTGCATGGCCTGCACGTACGGGGACAGCGCCATGGCGGCGGCGCCGCGACCGGGGCCGCCGCCCCGCCCCCCTGCCGCCGCCGCGAGTGACGCAACTTCCGCCGTTCCCCTCGGCCCGGCTCGCGCGCTGCCGCCGCCGGCCCGTAAGGGGCGGAGCCGCCGCCCCCCGCCACGAAGATGGCCGACAGCGTCGTTCTCATAAGCGACTCGGACTCTGAGGGCAACCGCTCGCCGCGACTCCGGAGCCACCGCCCGCCGCCCCTCCCCGCAGTGAGTCGGCGGCCCCCGGGAAGGCGGGGCCTCCCGCCCCTCACAAAGATGGCGGCGCTTCCGCCGCGGCCGGAGGCGCGGGCGCGGACGGGAGCCGCGAGGGGACATGCAGCCTCGAGAAGGCCGCGGAGGGGCGCAGCGCGTGTCCCGGGGCGCGCGGAGGGCCCGGCCGTGTGGTCCCGGGGAGCCCAGCTGCCTCAGTAACGTCCTCACAGGACAGCCCTGGCCCGGGCCACACGCCCCGCGGCTCCCCCAGCCTCCCCAGCAGGGCTCGGGTCCCTCGGCCACCTCCCGCCGCCACAGGTCTGGTCGCCAAACGTGTCCCGCCGGCGGTCCCAGCCCCCTTGGCCGCATCCCCCCAGGAAGACCCTGGCCCCCAGCCCCTGCCATGGAGCATTCTCGGTCCCCTCGGCTGCCCCTCGAGGGGGTGCCACCGGCCAGGGCACAGGCTCCCTGGGCCATGGTGCGGCAGCCGCCATCCCCCTCACCTGGGCCACCCCGCAGGCCGGGGGACGACGGGCTGGTGTGGGGGCTGCTCAGGGCACCAGGCCACCGGCAAGGCACAGCCCTGGCCGGGGGAACGGTCCGTCCAGTGCCCCCAGCCCGGGTGCTGTTGTCCCGGTTCGGATGCAGCTCTGGAACGCCGGCGGTTCAGCGGTGTCCGGGGCAGCTGGAGCCCAGGCAGCCGCTGGCCCCGCTCAGCTCCGCCGGTTCCCCGAGCACGCGGGACCTGGCGGGTTCTGCCAGCTCCCCAGGCTACCTGCGGCCCCTCCTTGGGAAAGGCAGCACGTCTGAGTCAGGGGAAAAAAATGGATTTAAATTGTCCGCAAAACATGTTCCTCCTTTGAGATGCTGAGGGTTTGTTTTTTTTTTTCTGAGAGCTAACAGGCTCTGACCTCTCCCGGGCATGTCGAGGTCCTGAGAAGTGCTGTGTCCTGCTTGCCGGTGGTGCAGACACAGCTGCCTGTCCCTGCCCGCTCCTGCTGCCCTTGGACAGGCACATCCTCGGAGCTCTGGGTGCTGCGTCACTCCGTGATGCTCCTGACAGCACCAGGCAGGAGCCCCTGGAGACGGGAGCCTGCTCCAGGCCAAGGCAAGAGGTGTTTGGAGCAGAGGACCCAGACATTTGCTGTACAGAAAGGGGAGTTTGTCTGCCAGGAGCAGGGCAGAAGAGCCCAGCTTGGGCTCGGGCTCAGCCATGCTGCTGCAGAAGGCTGACGCTAGAGCTCGTGGCTGCTATCCTGCAGCCTGCCCCATCCCCTCAGCCAGGCAGGGGGGTCTTTGCCCCTGGTTTCTTGTGCTGGTACAATCAGCCCCTTTTCCCCCTTGGGCCAGGGTGACGGTGCCACCACAGCAGAGGTCCCTGGCAGGAGAGGACTGAGGCATCCAGGTACCATTATTGCTGACAGCACTGGCCCCTCTGTCTCCACAGGAGATCATCGATCTGCCCAGTGAGGACACAAGCCCAGGCCCAGTGCCATGGAGCAGCCTCATGTTCATTGACCTGACGGAGGACTCATGCAGCCCTCCCCACACCACCAGCTGGGATGAGCAGGACCCCAGGCAGGCACCTGCTGCACTGGCAGCACCCACATCCCATCCCTGGCTCTGCTCCACCACAACGCAAGAAACAGAGGTGATACCAGGGCCAAGCCCTGCAGCACTCTGCTATGGTGCTCCCACGGAGGCCAGGGCCACCATGGACACAGCAGAAAGCCCAGAGAACCAGAGTTGCTTCTCCCCCACCTCCAGCCGCCACAGCTCCTCCAGCAGCTCGGAGGAGAACTGCAGCACTACCACTTTTAACAGTGACTTGGGCTCCCTGGCCAGCATGCAGCTGGACTCAGACCTGCTGTCACTGTCCCTGTCCACCTCCAGTCTGGAGAGCAGCAGCAGCAGCTGGAGAACCGGTGGCCCAGAGGAAAAGACCCTCCACTTCTGCCAGCAAAGGGAGCTGTCCCCGAGGCTAAAATCTGCCACAACCATCCCCACAACCCCAGGGAGGACCCAAGGGCCTTTGCCAGAAGCAAGTAGCTTACTGCCCCATGAAGCAATCCAGCAAGTGACCCCAGGCAGGACCAAGGCTCACACCAAGGCCTGGCTGAACAAACTGCACTATTTCAGGAGGAGCGGAGTCCTGCATCTCTTTCTCCAAGGTGTAGCACCCAACAGGGAAACAGAGCCCAAACAGGTAAATAGGGTCCAGAGCAGCTGCTGCCAAGCCCAGCCAGAGCCTGCTCAGAGCAGCCCCTGCAGTGGAGGATAGAGCAGGGGCAACTCCTGCTCCACTTCCACTTTTTTTGGGGGAAGTTTTGCCAGGCAGTTGGGATCTCTGGTTATTGCAGTTCCCTTCGTGACAGGCCCCCCATCACAGCTGGGTTCCTCTGTGTTGGGGGGAGCTGGCTTTCACCCATTGCCTTGCTTTGCACACAGCAGAAACCTCAGCTCATCCCCCAAGGGAAGCTGAGCATGGTGCACACCACCATGGAGGAGAACTTCCTGGAGGGCACCCTGCATCTCCTGAGCGAGTTCGTCTCCTGCCAGCACTGTCCCCCCAAAGAAATCATCTCCCACCTGATCACACAGATCCTGTTGAAATCCCACCAAGGGGAGATCCTGAAGGACACCTACATGCTGCTGATGAAGATACAAATGTATGTGTTCCCTTCGCCCCGGTGCTCTGGGGCTGGCTGGGTGTTCCTGGGGGCCTGACCAGCATCAAGGTCATTCTCTGTGGTCCTCACCCACAGAACAGGGAGCGATTTCCCCTGTAACGCAGGATGATCCTCCTGTTATCACACAGGCACATCCTGGGCTGTCGGAGGGTGGGTCAAGGACAGCCTGTGAGAGCAGGGAGCCCTCTAGGACAGAGGAATGTGTTTGCCTTGCTCCTGAAGTGCAAATCTCACTCTTCACTGCTGTGACACGGCAGAAATGCCTTCCCTGGGCTGGAGGCGGCTGGAGCAGTTACCCCAGTGCCCTTAGGGTTCCCACAGAGAGGCACAACGTTTTGTGAAGCCATGGACCCAGGAGTCCTGGGCCTTTCCCTGGAGTACAGCCCCGGACAGGTGCTTCCAAAAAATGAACATGGTCAGGGGAGGAGAAAGGGAGAGGGTGAAGCTGGAGGGGAGAAGGCAGGGCAGGCCCGCGAGCAAGTGGGGCTGGGAAGGGCTGGGGAAGGCAGGGGCTGCCATGCACAGATGGAGCACCAACAGACAGTGCTGTCCTTGCAGGCTCCACCCAGCCAATGCCACCACAGTGGGATGGGACTGGACGCTGCTGAAGTACATCATGGAGGACCAGGTACTTGGCACAGCGTGCATCGCATGGGGCAGGGATCATCCAGTACGCGGTGCCTGAGGGTACGCGTTGTCCCCAGGGCCTCACGTGGCCATGCGCTGCTGCAGAATGGGCCAGACCAACATGCAGCATTATTGCAGCCGCTGAGAGCAGCAAATGCCAGTCGGCTATCCCACATTTATCCGCAGTGCTCCCTACCCTGCTGCACAGCTGTGGGCAGGTTGTCTCACATGTAGAGGGCACAGCAACAGATAAAGCCTCTGTGGGTCACAGCCCTAATGCAATAGTAGAACAGGTCCAGCAACACCCCTAGGGCATTGCCTGAGCCAGGCAGCCCCTTCTGGAGCTACTGCTCATTCATGTACATCAGCCCATTCCCAAGACAGCCAAATTCCTTCATGCTCATTGCCCTGTGGCTTCACCAGGCTCATGCCATCTCCATCTGCCCTCAGGAGAAGCCCCCTGGCTGCCTCCTCTTCCTGCAGTATGTGGTACAGACCCTGGAGGACGACTTCCAGCAGAACCTGAGTTTGCACGTGCTGCAGAAGTCAATTGCCAAGAAAGTGCTTTCGTGCGACAGGTGCTTCAACAATGTCAAGTAAGGGACACCTCCTCCTCTCCTATTCTCTAACCAGATGCTGAGAGGCAGGGGCTCAGGGAACGCTTGCCAAGACGCCAGGTCAGACTTTCAGACTTTCCAGGAAACAAGCTCAGGAGACAGAGGGACGTGTAGGGCCCAAGTATAACGAACAGCAGCAGGTTTACAAAAGCAAACCACCACAGATGATGCAAGGCACTTCCAGCCACAACCCAACAGGCTTTCCCCAGGAATGGGATCAGATTGGCATTGCTCGAGACAGCACTGACAAGGAGGCAGTCCTGTTGACAGGCTTATAAATGTGCTGCTCAACAGAGCCACTCCATAACCTGTCCAAGTAGGTGGGATGTATTCTTCATCCTCAAGGTCTTTCCTCAAGCTCCAAGCAGATCTAGAGGTCACAATGCAGCAAAACCAGGCCCCTCCCCACTAAAGTGCCTGTTTCTGTCTCCAGGGAGGTGGTTCAATGGTTGGTCACAGCAGTTACAGGAGTCGGATTCTCCCAGCCCCGGGAGCAGCTGCAAGAAACTACATCCTCTTCAGCAGAATCAAGGGCTGAACACAACTCATCTGAACCATGGCTGGCCAGCAAGGACCAGGCAGAGGTGGCTCCACCAGCTTTCTTCACCCAGAAGTAAGCTCCAGAAGTTCCGACTCCCTGCTGACATTATCATGGGGTCTAAGTCAGGGAGAAGCCAGAGCCTCTCCCTGTTAGACCAGGGAAGCCAGGCTGTACCTGTGACCAGTTTTCCTGGTTCTTCTTTGGGGTAGACACAGACTTGGTGAGCCAGAGACTTCCTCAGCTGGTAGGAAACTGGGTCAGTAAACATCTTCCTCTTGCACATAATATAAGGCTGGAGCTCTTGGCCCACAGTCCAGGCTGCCCCATGATGCTCCACCAACACTCAGTACAGCTGCCGAGACCTCCTGAGGGCCCACCTGGGGATTAGCTCTGCTTCCAAGAGCCACAAAGAGACACCAAATCTAGCCTGCTATGTTCCCCTATGTCCCTCACTGCAAGGCACGAGGCTGAATTAGGTGCCACCCCACTGCTTTACTTTGCAAGCCAAGGGGTGGCATCTCCCAGTGCTGACTGTCTCTCTAACTCAGGGTGACGCTCCTGCTCCAGCGGATGTTGTCCATTGCAGTGGAAGTGGACAAATCTCCCACCTGCAGCTCCTGTAAGATCGCAGACGTGATATTCCCATTTATATTGAATATTCCCCTGAGGAGTCAAAGGTGAGACAAACATGTGCAAGGCAGCATCTGCCTGTGTGAGCAATGTCTTATTCCCAATTTACATGCAAGTCTGGATGCATAAAGTACCAGAGGGTATAGAACGACAGGCTCATTTGTGACCCAGCCAGCATGAGCATGGCTGTATCTTCATGGAGATACAACATCACCAGCTGAATGCACCTACCCAGCTGGTGTGTTGCCGACAACCTTGATTCTCCCACTTGTTAAAGTTGCAGGACCTTGAAACTGTAAAGAGGGTCTGAAAAGCAGCACTCTCCATCAGCCCAGTCCAGTAGTGCCAAACACTTCACTGATTCCCAGGGGCAACTGGGCAGCTAGCTCATCAGAAATACGATGCAGTTCCTACAGCTTTGCCTTGACATCCTTTTGTTTGCTTCTCTGAGAAATTCAGTATCTGAAGCCAAAGCACAAGGGCCTGATTGGTTCTAGTGTAGACGTGAGACCACTACAGCCACAAACCCATGTTTGCCAGCCCCAGCAGGAAGCTTTTTCAGCGCCTTTTAGCAGAACTCTCTCTGAGCGCACTCCAGGTCTAATCAAGCCAAACTGACCCTAGCCAAGCTGTCGCTCTCCCCCGGGCAGATCTAGATCCAGCTGGCCACTGACCCCACTTCACACTTGCTCGGCTGTGCTCCCTCCGAGTCAGCAGCAATGGGTAACTTCCGCACAGGCTGCTGGGCAGGGTGAAGTGAAGCAGCTAAGCCTGCTTCACAGACCGTGCTGACCTTGAGTGGCCCAGCTCAGACCCAAGGATGTAAACGTACCCATAGCCGAGCTGCATGACAAAGGTGTCTTTATCACATCTGGTGGTTTTCCTACCACTGCGCTGCCAGGCAGCCCCTGCAGTCACCTCACACCTGCACCAGATCAGCAGCGGGACACCAGGAACATGCTGGAACAGTTGTCCCTGCTCAGGCTGTGCTGTCTCCCCTAAAGTAAATCCCTTTTGTCTTCCAGGGAAGCTTTCTTAAACACCATGGATAGCCAGCTCCTGCGCTGCAAACTGCTAGAGCTGTTGTTCCAGCACAGTTGTGATGTGCCAACGACCTTGCCATTGTCTCTGGCGAAGATCCTGTATTTCCTGAGCCACTCGTCTGTGCTGCTGCAGTACCAAGTATACAGTCCAACCTCTCCTTTGCCTTGTTTTCTCCTGACAAAACCTCTTCTAATAACCAAATACTGTCTCCTTTCATAGGCTGAAACAGCAACATGGCAAAAATGGGATGAGATGCTGCAGTACTTGAGTTTGCTGCTGATGAGTTACCAAACTGTAATACTGGGTGAGCAGCCTGCTCTGACCTTAATAAGCACCATCTCAAGAGGCTCTGGTAGAACAGCCAAAGTACCCTTCCTTCTCTCTTCTCATCACTCTTGACCTCACAGCCATTGAGTCATAGAAAGATAATGTGCCTACATCCATGCTAGTGACTATTCCCTGCAGTCAGAGCAAAAAAATGATGTTGCATCAAGCAGAGCACCCAACTTATTTTGCCTAGTTTAGCCCCTAAGAAATAGCCTGCTCCCTAAAGGATCAGTCCCAGCACAGGGAAGCATACAAGCAGGTCCTTTCTACCTACTATTGTCTAGACAAGTTGCACACACAGTGGGTGGAAGAATAGGGTGGTTCAGGAACAAAAGCAGAAGTCAAAGGGATGGTAAAGCCAGAACACACTCAGCACTTAGGAGACTGGGCAGGGAGCACCACCTACAGTAGCAATGGAAGGAACAATATTTCTGACTTCAGGAGAGTGGCACAGTCACAAAATACTCCCTGAAACTCCCAAAAGTCATTTTACCAGAAAATTCCTAAAGTCTCTTCCCAACTTCATCTGTTTTAGCCCAGTGAGGAATGCAGAGGAACCCACCATCACGTGCACAGAGTCTTATTCTCCCTGAAGCCCTAGACAATCACTGTTGTTAAGCTCTTTGGAGACTCCCCTTTGCAGCTGGACAGCTGTCCAGTCTGCCGCTAGCACAGGAGAAAATGAGGCTACAAGCCCTGCCCGCTCCCCATTTCCTGGGCTCTCTCCACATGCAGACTGAGCTCCAGGAGGGGCAATTCCTTTTCCACCCGGCTAGCCTCATGCAGAAGCATCAAAGATAACCATGAGAGGGTCAGCACAGTTCCCAGCCGCTCCTCACCCCTGTGCACCGCTGCCTGCAACATGCTGTGATCTGTCCCTGAACAGGTCAGGCTGTGTGTTGCCTCTCCCCACCAGCATTTCTTCTTGCAGAACACTTGCGGAGCTCACTCAGTGACCGGATGGACATGATCATTCAGAAAGCCAAGCCCAAGCTCCAGGATGATGATGACATCAGCCACCTGGACATCCAACTGAAGATCGAGGACTTCATCAGCCGAATGAAGCAGGTCCTGGGGCAGCCTGTTCCCCTGCAGATCGTGGACAAATTGTGCATGCTTCGGGAGTTGTTCCTCATTGTCACTGCTACATGGAGAGACAACCACTGCAGCGGGGGCACAAAGAGCTTCATGTTTCCTCTATAGAATATATATATTATATACAATAAACATTACATATTATAATATTTATTGTATATAATATATATTATGTATAATTATATAGTTTATATAATATATATAATATATAGTTTCAAATGTCATGTGGGTTTGTCCATACATTTCTTTGGAAAAATGGCTGCTTTACATGGTCTCAGAATTTCCTTACAAAGTTGCCTTATCCTGCAGTTTTACTAGGCACTCTGTACACTTTTGAAAAATAAATTATTTTGGTATTTGCTGAGACTCTTCCATCTTGGTGCCAGCCCTGCCCAAAGGAAGTGCAGAGCTCTGACTGCCAGCTGTACCTTGGGATAGCATTGGACTAACACAGCCATAAACTGACAATAGTTTGCACAGCAAGCAGAATGCCAGAATACCTGTTCACTATTTAGAAAAAAATTATAATTTTTTTTGAAAAAAAACCCAGCTAACCAACACAGGTGTGGGGTGCAGTGAGGGCATTCACAGTGCAGAGATCCCCCAGCCATGCTGGTCAGTCCTCAGGAGAGGAACATTTCTGCTCCACATCAAATAAATGTATGACTTTGCCCAAGGTGATTAGGATGCCAAGAGGGAGGACTGGATAACAGCATCAGCTGAAAGGGCTGTGACTCCTCCAGAACGCGCTGCAGTGTCTGCAGCACAGACAAGCCCATGGGTTGTAATGAATACTGAATTCAAGTCCACTGCCATCAACTCAAATCACAGCTGAGGTCAGAGAGCAATTAGGCATTTCTATAGAAGGTCTTGTCAAACAGTTCAGAAGCAACAGATGCTGGGAGGGGGAGAAAGATGACTCCTGTAGCTGCCCACCACCCCTTGATCTGCCCCTGTGGTGAGCAACCCTCAGCAGGGTCCTAATGAGGAGACCAGAGCCTAGGAGTGCCCAGCAGGCTGCTGCTGCAGTTCGTGGTTATAGAGCTGTTTGCTCACCCTCCCGTCTCGGGGAATGGGGGAGAGAACTGGAGGGGTGAAGGTAAGGAGAGTCATGGGTGATAGAAGAACAATTTAATAATTGAAATAAAATTATAATCATTATTTTTAATTTTATAATAAAAATATACAAATGGGCGATACACAGTGCAACTGCTCACCACCTGCTGACCTGGGCCCAGCCTGTTCCCAGCTAATGATCCCAGAGCAGAGAAAGTCCCTAAACCACAATCCTGGAGAGAGAATGCAAGGTTCCAGGCAGACCCTCATAATACACTGGGCATCATGTTGCATGATACAGAATCATTGGCCAATTTGGGCCTCAGTCCTAAACCTAAGCCAGTAATTGTGGGTCCATTGCTCTGGCTACGCTCCCTCTTAGCTTCTTGTGCACCTGCACACTAACAAAGCGTAGGAAGTTCAAAAGTCCTGGATTGTCTTAGCACCAACTAAAAACTGTGTTATCAACCTTCTTCTCATACCAAATCCCATGCTAAATCCAAAACACAGTGCTATTCTAGCTACTAAGAAAATTAACTCTATCCCAGATTAAACCAGGACAATATCACAAAATAACATCCGTAACTATGGACCTCTTGCTGGAATGCAGTTTCCTTTCCAGTCTAATGATAGAAGTCTGGCAGCTGGAAACAGGCTTCCTAAGGAACAAGGAGCAAACTTCTGAGCCCCAGGTCAGACTCTACCAAATGAGACCTTCTACAGAAATGCCTAATTGCTACAACACTCAAACCAGAACTTTTCAGAGGAAGGCAAAGCAGAGACAGTCACAGCACAGGGAGCTGAGCGCCTGGAGGCAAAGAGCAGCCTGGCTCCCACCTTGCCCACCTCCACAGCACAGGTGCAAAAATACAGCACAGGATCTGCATGAGAAGCCATCCAGGAATATGAAGAATCACCATTTGAACAGCTCAAGAAACCACAATTTAATGTTTAGCTTCATCTGCACAAGCCCTAAGAAAGGGCTGAGCCCACCTTTAAGCCCAGTCTCCCTGTCAAAAGGGAGTTTTGCAGACCAAATATTTTACCCTAGTGCAAGTGCTGGCAGGATCTTGACGCCACACTCTCCGGACAGCCCCACATTTCTTCCACAAATGCTTTGCCAGTGCTGACGCACACCAAGGATCCCCATTCACAAGAATTTTATTTTCTTGTAACAAACAAAAAAAATAATCATACACATTAGAGACATGAATACAGACAAATAAATTAATGCCAAACAAGAGACTGATTGCCAAGGTGCAAATGAGTGGTGACAGTGAAAACTGCTTGTACGGGTGGGAGACTCTCAACACACCACTGGCAGCACTGTTGAAGCTTGAGAGGAAGTAGAGCCACAAAACGTGCTTCTTGAGAGGGGACAGCAGCTAGCCAAGGGAGCCAAACCCTGCCTCACCCTCCAGGAGGAATGGTTGGTTTAAGAAGACAGAAAACCCAGAGCTCAGTGGTTACCAGCCGTTAAGTAACCTGTGTATGTGCTGGTAACAGAGAATTTTCCAGTACCAGGTGCAAGGGTGCTGCTGCCACCTCCCCACTACAGAAAGCTGGGTGAGGGAGCTTACACAATAAGATCAAGAGAGAGGAGACCTGTTTGCCACAGGACAGGTGAAGATTACAAAGCAATGCTGCCTACAATGCCTAAGGGATTAGATGGTAGCCAGGAGTTCCTTACACTTTTGATGAAAGCAAGTGTTAGCTGTCCCCAGTAACTGGTTCTTGACCAGGCCAAAAATTGCATGTAGCTGTATCACAGCAGGGAGGATTGTTTAGTCTTGATCTGCCCTCAGTCCTCCCCCAGCCCTGCAAAATGCTGATGAAACAGAAAATCCTATTTGAGAAGTGCTCCTGGTCTCTAATGTACTTCTACACAATCCATACAAGATGCTAAAAAACCCAACCAAATCCAGCAGCACCCAGAGTGCCACAGCTCATGTAAATTTAAGGAGAAGGCAGGTCAGTGTTGTTTCACAGAAAAAGAGAAGGATTACTTGTTTCAAGCTACACCAGCTCTGGGTCAGTTCTACCTTTTTGAAGTAACATGAAGAGTTGGAGGAGAAACAATTATTCCTCATTACTGTCAAGCCCCATTAGATTCCGCTCCCTGTCTATTAAGAGCATCTTATAATGGTCCTTGCTCTGCTTTTCCTTAAAAAAAAATAATCAAAGAACAAAGAAGGACTAGGTGTTGAACTATAAGGTCACACTGGATAGTAAGGGAGTGCCACATTTAAAACTGACCCACAGCATCCCCAGAGCAACTGCCTTCTGGCAGTTAATGGTCCATTTTTCAGTCCTTGCTTGTTTTCATAATTTTCTGCTGGTGTTTTACGTACACCAGACAGAGCCATGGTCCTCCTGAGCATACCTCACCACTGAGCAGGACAAGACAATCACACTACAGGCAGAGAAGCCAGCCTGCTCACACACCATCTGCAGTCCCATGGTTCAAGGTTTTACTGTGGTGCAGTGTACCAGGAAGCATACCTAGTGCAGCCCAGCAGCCTGAACTGGTGCAATACGCAGACAGGATAGCTTACATCAGTTCTAGTGCAGGAGTTTTTCCAAGACTGGCTTTAGGAGGACAGCCACAACTGTTTCCTCTTCTGAGATGAAAGGCTGGAAGGGACTTTCCTATCTTACTGCAGCACAACGGGACAGGGAAGCAGAGCCTAGGACACCCTGTAGCATGCTAAAGACACCAGGAACATTCTTCCTAGAACCCGGTGGGAGTGAGCACATTCAGATCCCGAGGTTTGATATTGTGGGAACGTGGAGACTGTTTCCGCCCTTCTGTGACTGGAATGTCCATTTTGGGTGGCTTGAAGGTGACTGGATCCTCTGGCATCCTAGTAGCCTGAGCACGCATCAGCTCCATTGGGGATGGCTTCTGGGCACCCTTATAGGATTGGATGGTAAATCCTCCTGATGAAAGAAAAAATCACAGCAAGTAAGAGCTAGGAAAACTAGCCAAGTCCTTCTTCCACTGCCACCAGGCATAGGCAGTGTCACTGATGCCCGATACTGCAGAAAGCCTAAGCACGACCCAGCAGCTTGAATCCATCTAAAGCCTATTCCAAATCAGTGGCTGACACTTCCAGTTCTGGTTCCACCAAACAGCAGAGAAAACGTAAAACGCTGTCACCTTCACACCCTGCCCTTCCACTGCAGCTCAGTGCAAGTTATTTCTACTTTCACATCCTTGGCATAGGTTTTACCTAGCTGCTTTATATTTAGGCACAGAAACTATATGAATAGCACATATTCACAAGGTGGTCCTAGAAAGTAACAAGGCAAGCAGGATAAGGCTCCAGAAATAGCAAGTTTGTTGTGTGACAGTTCTCCCCTAGCTCTTGTGGGACAAGAGATTTTAGAGGACATACCTGGATCAGTGGTAGATTTCTGGATGGCTTTGGGTCCAAAAAAGCTCCATCTTTCAGATGGTAATTTGTCCCCACCAGCTTCTATGGCAAAGTCTGGGCCAGTGATAGAAGCAGAGGATGTCTGACCAAACCAACCCCTAGGGAAAAACCACCAAGATGTATAAAACATAAGTCTTTCAAGTGTCCCCACTGTGCCACAAACTTTATATGTAGTTATTGGGGCAATCTGAACAATCTTCATAGGTTTGTTAGCACCCAGGTTGAAGATATGTATGCTCATGTTCCACAAGCTTTCAGCATTCAGATCTATCCAACACAACTCCACAGCAGGCTCTGAATTTCACCCCTTAGTCCCTCCCTGGATAAGGAGGTTATTTGTAGCAGCTCCCACCTCAGCAGCCTGTAGGAAACCAAAGGAGGCAGAGGTCTGCCAGGAACAGAGTACCTGGTTTTATGCTTGGGAGAGGAGTAGGGAGTGTTGCTTGGAGTGGACTGAGCAGAAGTCGTCTGTTTGTCATCTTTTGTCATCTCTCCACTCTGCATTTTTAGCTTCTGTTGGGAGCCACAAGAAAAACAGAAGTAACAGAGCTTAAATACAAGACATAAGGAACAAACAGCCAGTTTTGTTGTCAAAACTGAACTGTTTATATCACAGGTGATAAAGTATTTAAGTGTCACTTCACCTAAAGCTAAACCCAGCACTACAGTGCTGCATACACCCCTTAAGCTTCTTTCTGCATCAGATATAAGCATTTTAGAAGTCCACCACACTCAAGACACATCCTCCAGGCCAGAGGAAGTAAAATAACAGCTACAGCTCACTCTGCAATTCAGAGTCACTACCAATGCACTGCTTTGATACTAGCATCCGTGGGGAGGTTGCAGCAGAGTAGCTGACCAAGCTTACACATCAGTCCAGCCACCTGGTAACAAGTCTAAATGCCAGAGCAACCGCTTGTCTGCAGCACTTCTGAGTGACACAGCTCTCAGTCCCACAAGTTCTCTAATGAAGATGAGACTAGACCTTGTACAGAAGGTACACTGTCTAGGAGCAGTAGACCCTGAGCAGTAATCCACACACAACAGGATGAAACCACTGCTCTACAACACTAAGAGCTGCATTTGAAGAGTACACCTGGTCATATAAAAACAGGAACTGGGTGGATGTGAACCAGGTTATTGCAAGTCAGATGGTACAAACTTAACTGTGAAGAAGTCACCTGAAGGGCAGTTATCGTTCAAATGCCACCTACCCAGGCACCTTGTCAGAATGTTTCCTGTGGCTATCGGAGCCACACTAATGCAGTTCACCAACACCGTTATTGAAAACTTTGACCTCGTGGGAGTACACTTGGAGAGTTCACTGTTCAACTGCTACCGGAAGATTGCTCTGGGAAACTGGGCTTATCAAAATCAAGTTGATTCAAGACCTTTGTCTTTACTTCCAGTAAGAGGCAAGCCCAATTTAATTTAACTTCTACGTCAGAAATGCAGAGTTCACAAGTTCTCTTGGGACAAACAGTTACAATGGTCAACTGCAGGGCACCATTCAAAGGTACAGCAAGAAACTAGATTCTGTGTAGAGATGTCCCCACTTGGAAAGAGGACTGTGACAGTCTGACATGGCTGTGGAATACAGCAGGTTTCAGAAAAAAAGTTTGTTTCAAAACTATAAAGGCTGACACTAACTTTAAAATGTAAGCGGGTAACTTTTTTTTTCCCCCAAAAAAAGACCAAAAGCCTTCAGAGGAAGAAGGTTAAGGAGAGTCCCAGCAACCTGCTCCAAAAGTTACATCACCAGATAGGAGTTCAGCTAGTACACAACCTACGCAGAGAAAGCCAATGCAAAACAAGCCTTACGTGGACTGCCTCAGCCACTCGGTGGTACTTGGTCTCCTCAGTAGTGAGGCCTTTGTGGGGAGTGTAGCCAGCATCTCTCAGCCCTGCCTGCTGCTCAAAGCGATGAATGCTCTCCTGAGTCTGCTCTGGAACAGGCAAGAGCACATATTCACACAGAAATGCCACCACAGGCAATTCTAGCAAACAAAGGCAGCTTAAGCAACCAAATGTAAAACCCATTTTTCATCATCCATACCTACAAGTTGTGATGAGTTGACAGAGCAGCAAGATGAAGCTAAGGAGATTTTCTGACTTGAAAACTATACTGAGCCATAGGACTAAGATCAGCAGCAATTTGTCCCAAGTCACCAGGAGACATACTACAAATGCAACACCTGTAATTAAACCCATCTCACCCAAGAAGCTGCTTCACTCCTAATTATAACTTCCTAGATCTAGGAGACCCCAATAAACTGGGCATTTTATGTGTACCTCTAGGTTCAAGGGAGTCTTTTTAACCAACAACAAATGAAGTCTTCTGAAAGACTGCACACCATAG
>VZTO01015710.1:43314-69943 GCA_013400615.1 Syrrhaptes paradoxus | reverse complement strand
TCCGCGGGGGAGCGGGCGGCCCCTCCGCCACCATCTTGACTGGCGCCCACCGCCGCCGCCATCTTGGGTGGAGCCGCTGCCAGCGATGGGCGACCCAGCGGGACGGGAGGTCCCCGGGCAGTGCGCACGCGGTGGCTGACCGGCCGCCCAACCAACTCCCGAGGGGCTCCGGCCCACGCCCCCCCTCCCGCTGCAGCCCGCCCCGGGTGCCAGAACCCCCCCCACGGGGCCCGCTCCCACAGCCAAAGGCAGCCACCCCCCGCCCCGGCCAGCTCCAGGAACGTCCGGGCAGCTTTCGGCACGCTGCGGAACAGTTCGTGCGCCCAGCGGGAACACCCGAGAGCGGCGCGGCCCGTTAATGAGATTCGGGCATTTCCGGCTCGGCCCGAGAACGCTTCGGCTTTGTCCGGACGCGGCCGAGCACTTCCGGTCGCGGCCGATAAACGGCCATTGGCTTCCTAGCAGCGCCTCGCGCGCGCGCGTGCCCTGGAGCCGGGTCGGAAGTGCGGGTGGGAGACGTCAGTTCCGGAGAGTGACGGAGCGGCGGGTCAGAGGCGGCAGCAAAATGGCGGCGCCTGAGGAGCGGGAGCTGACGGCGGAGCAGACCGAGAAGCTGCTGCAGTTCCAGGTGCCGCGTCGCGGGGTGCCCGTGCCGGCCGGCGGGAGCGGAGGAGGCGGTGCGCGGGCACGGAACGGACTGGGCTGGGCCCGCCCCGGCGGTGCTGGAGTCCTGCCGGCCTGTGCGGGGCTCACCGCGAACGGGCCCGGGGGTGTGGGGCCGAGAGGAGAGAGTCCTATGGTCCCGGTCCTGGCGGGGGCACGGGCGCTCCCTGTGGGGGCGAGTGAAGCTCCTGTGTGGGGCTTGGGCTCCCCGGGTTTCGGGCTCTCCGGGGCTGGGGCCTCACTGAGGGGCCGGCCGGCGCTGTGCGTGCCCGGAGCGCCTCGTTAGGAATGGTGTTTTGTCATCGTTAATTGGGGAGGCAGGAAGTGACTGCTGAGCAACCCCCATTACCTCCGTACGGGAAAAACTTCTCGGTAAGTCCCGGCCATTTAAATTAGGTGGTCTGAAGAATTCCCCTCTCTCGTCGTTAGCGGCGAATGAGAGAACCTTTCCTGGCACCTTGGGAGGGTTATCCGGTGGGTTTCTGTGGAATGTGGTTTCTCAGAAAATTGTTTCTAACTGTCAGTGTTTGGTAATGCTTACTGGGGGGAGGCCACTGGGGATTGTAGTGATCTAATCTTGTGGGCTGGGTCTCTTAAACTGTTGTTTGCCAGGGCCTTGGGGCTGTGCAGCAGCTGGATAATTAAAATAAAACAATCTGCAGATGTGGTTTATTGGAGACAAAACACTACTGTGGAATTGAAATACTTAGGGTTGCTTGGTGAGAAGTAATTAAACATGCTGGCCAATGAAAATTGTCTTCAGGTGGTTTGGGTTTGTTTCTGAATTGTAGGGCATCATGTGGTGTTCCTTGGATTGCATAAATAATTTATAAATACAATGTTTTCTTTCAGGAGTGTCTTGTCTGATTTTGTTGCTTTGTATTCACTTTTTTAAGAGTGTGCTTTGTATTTTTTGGTGTGATATAACTGTAGAATTATAGGGCTTAAAGGGACTTCAGAGGCATCCAGCTCTGCCTTCCACAGCTGAGATAATGCAGGTGTTCCTCGTTGTTCCAAACTGATACTTGCCGAGCCTTTGCCTCTGAGCCAGGGAATTCAACAACTTCCTGAAGTCATTAAGGTACCACAGCGTTTCTCCATGACTATAGTTATGAGGAAACTTTTTTCCCCAGATGTTCCTCCAAATCTTTATTGCAAATTAAGCTGGTTGGGCAGTCTTAATTTATAGACAAACGAGGCAGAGCAGTGCTAACAATTGCTTTCCTAATGCTACCCTTTCCCTGGTGAGTACACAAGGTTTAAGCCATTGCCTTATGTTGCATATATGCGTGTGCAGAAGCTGTCTTCTAGTTCCCGTTGTAACATATTGTAATACTGATTAATCTACTGAATCTGGACAGATAGGACCAGCTGCACTCATCACTGTCCATGTTGCTATTTTCAAAACCCTGTGGGCAGCTGTGAAACCAAGGCATCCTGTTTCCTAGTGCTACCTGGTGTTGCCATGGACTGCAGGCTGGGGGCTGGAGGGGAAGGAGGAGTTGGAAGGAGAGATTTGGGTTTTAGTCCAGCTTCCTGTTGAGCCCTGGTGTGGAGGGAAATGCTCCTTAGACTATTATGGGAGAAATTTTTCAGTTAGAAGACAGCTACTGTCCAGAGCCTGATGTGAAAGCTGTGGTCCAGAAGGCTTCAATACCAGGATCCTCTCATTCCTCTGTCCCCTGGGGTATATGGGATTAGCTTTTCACCAGGGCTGGGATGGTGACAGACCTTGCTGGTGATTCCTTCTCCTTTGGTACTTCAGGCATGGCTGAAAGGGGCTCAGGTGTGCAGTCCTTCTTGTTTATTTGAAATGAGATAGAGTAAATCAGCCCACCTGGAAAACACTTTTTTTCTTGTTTCCTTTAGCTGGACTTTGTTAAATAACATTTGCTGTTTGGAGAGGATGGCTAAGTCTCACTAAAATAATTTGTCCGTTGCTGTTGCTGCGAAACACTGCTACAGTTTGTTTGTAAACCTTTCAGGGATTCCCACTGTCTTCACAGGGAACTCTTAAACATTTAACTTTACATTTAAATTGTGATGCATTGTCATAACAAATTTGTGCAATACTCTGTGGTGGCAGAGCATTGTGCTTCCAGAGAAGGTGGCATGCCACTGCAATGTGAATAAAGCAGGAGAGCGGAGTAAGAAATAAGGGAGTGGGGATAACAAAAACGGGGTAAGCAATAGCAGAAGGCCCTCAGCAGTGTTACAGTTAAATGGAGAGCCAGAAGGGAAGCACTGAGCAAAAGCTGTAGACTGCCATTCACCCAGCAAACAGCTGTTCTGGCTGAAGATGCTGTTGCCCTACACTGTTCGTCCTACTTGTGTTGGAAATTGCTCCTTCCAAGGTAGACAGATAAATGCCTCCTGTCCTGTTCGTGGCCCAAGCTGTCAGAGCTACAGCTTAAATACCTGTTTTGCATTAATTCCACTGATGTTTTCTTGATGTGTTGTGATAGTGCTTCTATAAGCAGCTCAGCTGGCAGAACGGTGGAAGTAGCAGCTCTCTTCCTATGGACAGGGCTGGAATAGGAGAGTTGTCTGCCAGCCTGATATGGCAGGTTAATGGAGTTTAAAAAAAAAAAAAAAAGTACCAGTATGGAGAGATAATTGGGATAAACCTGAAATAAAAAGCAACAAAGCACTCTTGCATGCTTTCAGCCTACCATTTACTGCTGAAGCATTGGCTAATGTAAATGAATAAAAGCATCTAAATTTTTCATCTGTCAAGACTTGGCTGTCTTGACATCTGTAGAGAAACTTGATGTGAGCAGCTTAAGCAAGCTGTGGAGATACAGTTCCATTTGGGAGATGGAAGAAACACCAAAGCAGCTTTTGTAGGATCTTGTTATTGATCTGTGCCCATTACGCTTGGGATGATGTCTAATGTAGTTATAATATGCTAATGTAAAGTGATGGAGTGTTATTCACAAAAGAAAAAGTTAGCACTCATGATACCATCTTTTACTTCATCTGGGGAACACAGAATGCTCAGGACTGAAAACATCTCTCATTTAAAGAGGAAGGAGGAAACAAGAAGCTCCAGGCATCTTTCGTGCTCAGTGCATTGCGTATTGATCATAACCCTCGTAAAGACATTTGCTGTAATCTGCAAAGAGAAGCTCTCTCAGTAAAGGCTTTTTGCTGTCTGAAGTCAGATGTTCTTTACCCTTGGAAACATAATTCTCTGGAATTTGGCAGTGGGTTGTGAGTTAAGAGCAGTGCCAGTTGCAGTCCTTTGGATTTGCGTCTCTCTTGCTGTGTTTCAACACACAGGCATATCTGTAGAGGGAACAATTTCGTAAGTTGAGTTTACAACCTTTGTCCGCATGGAATTGCACTTCCCACTACTTCAGTATTGAGAAGATTTTAGCATTCTGAACAGTCTCAAAGGTGAGAGATGAAAATAATTGTATTCAACAGCAGCTTCCATGTGTTTCAGGACAGTGCTCTGAATTGTTTGAGAAGGCAACATTGAACTTTCTTGGCTTTTGTGGTACTGAATGTTTCGTAAATATTATTCACTGTCTTGAGCTTGTATCTACATTTATTTGAAGGTTTGAGGGTGCTAGTTTAGTGAGATTAATTTTATTTTTAATGGGGGGCTTATCTTTTTATTACTATGTGTAAGATGTTTGCTCTCTGAGGCAGCTAATGAGAGGCTGCAGTGAGTAGGAAACTAGTAGTTAATGACTGGTTTGAAGATAGTTTGTTCTCTTAGCCTTAAGGATGCTAAGAACATGCGAATGCTGCAGTTTGCAGCTAGCCATGAGATTCACCAGAAATGCTACAACTGGTGCAGTGGAAATGATGTGGTGTTTCCAGTTTCTAGTCTGTTGCTGTGACTAAGGTGAAGCAGTAGCTGTAGAAGGTTCTGAGATAACAGTATAAATGGTCGTTGGGAGTGGTAATGAACAGTATCGGTGTTTACAGCAAGTATTGTCTAAACTGACAGTTGAACTGTCTTCCTGCGGTTCCTTACATTGAGTCAAGTCGTTCTGAACGTGTCTTCCAAACTGCAGAGTGTCTGTCTTACGGAGCATGCCAAAGTAACATTCAAAAAGGTGGTCAGTTTTTAAAGCTGCCTTTACGACAGGCAATTTATTTTTCCTGCAATGTTTCATAGTTCAGCTTCATTGATCAGAAGGGTGGTGGGAGCACTAGGCACAGTGCTGCTGGGGTGTTTTTGTCGCTTCTGTTTTGTGTTGAGAGTGTCTGTATCAAGATGCTAAGAAAAAAAAATATTTACCCCCATAGAGAAATGCTGTTGTAGAAGACCCTCAGATCTGACCAGCAGCATGCCAGTTGCTGTAACGATGGTTGGGAAAGGGTGAAGTTAGCCAGCTCAGTCTGTGGAGCTTGGAGCTCAGTAGGTCTTGCAAATGCTGCAGTGATTCAGTGCTCACTAAATGCTTATTGATAGTTCTGTACAGCTGTTACTTTGGTGCTTTCTGACCTAAAACTGCTACAGGATTTACATAATTTAAAAAGGAGGAATGTTCAGACCTGAAGCCCTGATATTGGTGCTGTGCAATAATCCAGATGTTTGGAGACAAAGGTGTGAAAGTTTCTGAGTCTTGTAAATTTTGCAAACAGCAGAATTTTCAGGGTGTTAAGGAATGGTGATCAGAAGACTTTAAAGGCTTTGGAATACACACATTGTGACTCTGTTGTAAAAACAAATAATTGAGTAAATTACAGGTGCCTTTTAAGATGTCCTAAAAGGACAATGAAGTGCCTTCTCTAGGAGTTTGGGGTTAAAAAAAAAAAATCAGAATAAAAAACCCTAGATTTTACTCAGTGAAGCACATCTTTAAAGAAAGATAGTTAAACACTAAATCATGAAGCTGAGTAATAAATGAAGGTGTTCTGGTAGCAACAGCTGAATTCACTGAGCTCCATTTCTTCTATAAAATTCACTTCTGTAGTGCTCCTTTTCAGGGCTTGCTCCAGTTTTACTTTTTAATAAATACTTATACACCACTGGGCAGTGACTTGAAGTGCGACTGCAGTCATACAGTTAATGTCGGCAATGCTTTGAACAGACTTTGAAGTGTAGTTCTGTACAGCAGAATGAAACAATGACTTTTGTAGATTGGGGAGAAGCTAGAGATCTGTGGAGACTTCATCAGAAAGAAGCCAAGAAATGCTCAAAGTTTGAAGTGAGCCCGGAGACTGAATAGGGCATTTGTCCGCAGTGTGACTCGGGTGGAAATAACATGTGGAATGTATGAATGGGGGCAGGGGGAAGGGAATAGATGCACCATCGTTCTCCAGTAAAAACCCATTTCGCTGCATTCTTAAATGGTGAACTTGTCAAAACTGCCCCAGGGGCTTTTAAATGAAGCAAGAAATGGGGGAGATGGTGAGCAGAATTAACTAGGATCGCTAGCAGTGCATTGGATCATGAGATGTAATAGAAACTGCACACAAGGATTTATATCGAGTCCCTGCTCTGTGTTTGCAGTCATCATAGGCTGCTTCCTGCAGAAAAGCTGTGTTCTGCTGGGTGACAGACACAGGGAGCTAAAGTTCCCTGCTCTTTGCTGCACTCCTGCGTGACTGAGGTCTTCTTGGGTGCTGCAGGGAAGAGTGCGTGGAACCACGCAGGCAGAAGATGGGCAAAGCTCTTGTGCAGTTCATCTCACACCCTACCCGTCACGGTGTGCAGCAGTCCAGTGGGGAAGCAGCCTGTGTCACTTTTTAGCTCCTGAGGGAGATGTCCCCTCTGTAGTGTTACTGCAGCTGGCTGGAGAGGTGTCTGGAGAGAAATCCATCAGGTGAAATCATGAAGCATTAAGAATCTGTGGAGTTTCCTTGTCAAGAATGACCTTGCTGGAGAAACTGTCATATTTCAAGTCTCTTTCTATCACCAGCACATTTTAATGTTGGATTAGTTACACTGTTCGTGACAATTATTGTCATTGTTTCTGCTATCTTGTATCCAAGCTAAATAATTGTTTCTGAAGGTATAACTGTTTTCTTGGCATTCTGTAGTCCAGTTATAGAAAAAACTTTTTACTCATTTTAATTTTAAAATAACAATTGTTTCCTTCAAAACTGCCAGCATTGTTAATGGATTGTTAAAAGGGTAGCAGCAGCACATTTGTGGCTTTATGCTTTCCTGTGGAAGTGCATGCTTCTGCACTGTGGTGGTAGGTGCGGTATACAACCCTGAAATGTCTGTTCCCCACCTTACAGCGAGCAGTGTGGGGGGAGATGTGTTTCTGTGGCACAGTGACAGGGACGTTCACTTCAGCAAAGATTTGTCTCCATCCAGGAGGTGCTGATGTGGCTTCTTGTAATAACAAATACTGTTGTTTGATCTCTTGTGCGGTTCTGATTGGCACAGGGTTAAGATACGCCTTCCCAAACATTGATGTGAGAGCCCAGTGGCCTTGAGGTCTGCCAGGTGTTTGGACTGGTTTACTGTTTCATGTCCTGTCTGTGTTGGACTGGATTTTTTTTTTTAATTGTAGAATCCCCTGTGATGCTGGAAAACACTACCTTCATTAGTGCCTGGCTCATTTTGGTTTTAGTCTGTGTTTGCACTTGCAGCAAGTGAAGTAATGATCAGCACGGGTGTTCAGAAATGCTTTGTCTGTCTTTTAAGTTGATGCTTTGAGGCAATTGAGGGCATTGGCCTGGCCTATCCCTCCAGAATGAAACTTGTGGGCAATATGTTAGATTCTTGGCTGGGCTGAATGTAGTTGTAATAACAGACCTTGGGCACTGCTGAGAATTGGCTAATGCTGGAAGAGTGCAAATGCCTGTTTGAGGCCTCCTATGTGTTTATGGATTTGGCTTGGCTTAGGTAGCTCTGCTCTTAACTGAGAGCAGAGCACTTTAAAAAAAAAAGAGTATTGTGATAACTCTTGTCTGTGCTCACATGTTGCAAAGAACAGTAAAAATACAGCCCTTGCCTGGCACTCATCTGCTTTTATTTTCCTTCTTTAGGACTTGACTGGCATAGAGTCCATGGACCAATGTCGTCACACACTGGAGCAGCACAACTGGAACATAGAGGTACCACTGTAAATAAGATTTGTAGCGGTTTCCAAGTACCTGGATTAAACAGAGTACTCTGCAGGGAGGGAGGCCTTACAAGCAAGATTTAACTTGTCAGCCCCTGAATTTACACCAGTAGCTCTTTCTAACAGTATCTTGATACATCTGGAGAGCTGGTTTCAGAAGTACACAGCAGACTTTTTTGGCTGTGAACAATCACTTGACTGGCACAATGTGGAATTTCTCGTAGTGCATGTGTGGAGGCTGCCCTGGAGAAGGCTTTCCATACAGGAGAGTACTGGCAGTTACGGTGTGTAAGGAGTTCTGCTTACCCACTGCTCAGGGGCTGTGGACAAATCATACCTACTGTTAGTGTCCAAAGTGCAAAAAATATCTATTGTGCCATCCCTACATGTTTGCAACCTCCCTTTGCTCTTTCTTGTGTCAAAGGCAGCTGTACAGGACCGACTGAATGAGCAAGAAGGTGTCCCAAGTGTCTTTAATCCTCCTCCATCGCGGCCATTGCAGGTCAATACAGCCGACCACAGGATCTACAGCTACGTTGTCTCAAGGCCACAGCCAAGGGCAAGTTATCTTACAGCCGATTTTGTCCCACTTCTTGGGTGACTCCTTATGAACAACAGAACATGCAAGCAGGGGAAGGAATTGTTTTCTTCCTATGCTGTTATCTCCTTTCTGAATATTTTATCTACTGAAAACAAAATGTAGAGCTATTCCTTCAGCCTCTGTTAGTACTGTGGATGTTTTCTCCATGGTGTGATTCACAGTATGAGACAATCTCTGTGTCACAGAGTGTCTTGCCTGTGGTATAGTAAAGCTTTTCGATCAGTTTAGTTGGAACAAAGGACTGTCCCCTCCTTGTTTTCTTTTTAGACCCCCCCCAAAATGTATTTTAACTTGAATACAGTGTCAGTTACTTGGGTTAATGTTTCACAAACAAATTTGCATGGACACCTGTAGGATTCAGTACTGTTAATCCCTTTGTGCAGTTAAGAAAACTAGCAGTGAGCAGAAGCATTGCTGCTTGAATAGTCACTGACGCCAGTTTTCAGATGTGTCGTATTTAATTCTGAATGACCATGTCAGTCACATTTAAGTGATTTGGCATGTCCAAAGCCATGAAATGTTGCTGAGCTGCTTCTGCGGTGGTTAGAGCACTAGTACTTCTGTGCATGCGTGTATGCTCTATGCTGGTGGGTTCTTTGCTTTAGCAGGCCTGTTCCTGGGGTGGAGACTGTTCTAATTCTTTGTTTATAATTGCAGGGCCTATTAGGATGGGGTTACTACTTCATAATGCTTCCATTCCGATTTACCTATTACACATTGCTTGATATATTTAGGTAAGTACTTTTTTGTGCTGACTCATGTATTGACTGCATCAAAGCACACTTCAGCTTAGATTTGGCTGTACCTCTGTCACTTGGATCTTTAAGTCTAATGGCAGATTTTCCATTTATTTGTTCAGCTGGCTTTAGCTGTAGCCTTGTAAAATTCCTACACTGTTTAGTAAGAAAGAAATGTTACTGCAGAGAAAATTAGCACCTTGCAGCTCTATAAATGAAATATTTAATTGGAGTTCTTATTCCACGCATCTTTACAGTTTGAGTGCCACGCAAAGGGGGTGCAAAACACAGTGTCAAACTGTCTGGTGTTCTTGGACAAACAGCTTGATCAGAATCGTGTCCCATTGGGCTGGGCTGCAGGCTAACTTGCCCTAATCCATGTACTTGCAAAACCCAAACTCTAAACGCCTCTGCTCTTTGCCCTTTGGTGTCTGTTGCCTCTTCTTCCTTTACTGCCCTGCAGGGCTAGTTCATCTTGTCTCCTTACAGCATTGATAGAAAAGGGAGTGCTGAAAGTTGTTGAATATCCAGCAGTCCTGCCATCTGCATTGTTTCGGCAGTTTCCCCTGTTGTATTACTACTGGGGTTTTTTTCCCCCCTTAAAGGCTTTGCCAAAGTTCAGTGTAACTTCTACACGTTAATAGAACTACACAAGGCTGATACCTGCCTTGCAGTTATGCTTTTTCAGCCTCAGATGAACAACTGTTTCTTTTTTCATTGGCATCCTAGTGTAACGTTCTCTTTCTGCAGCTCTTTGCAATCTGAAACTTTTAGTCTTGGAATAGCAGAAAAGCAGTTTTCAAAGTTATCTGGGCTAAACTGTGTGGCTTTTAACAGCCTGCCTTTGACTAAATTCCTCAAACCTCATACTGTTGGTGTGGCTTCAGAGGAAGTTGAAACTGTTAATCACACAGAATAAAGATACTTGCTGATGCCTGGCATGAGATAATACTTGCCTGGGGGGTTTCTGTGGTGATGGTATCAGTTTGGAGCAGGTGGCCGTTTAGGTTGTGATTATAAATGTTCAAGGGTCTCAGCTGTGACTTTTTTCCTCCTTATGAATGCCAGTGACTGTGGAAAAGAAAACCTGTTCTTCAGAACATCAGTGAGCTGGATTTCCAGTGTCTTTTGCTTCTTTCCTAGGTTTGCTCTGCGTTTTATACGCCCTGATCCTCGTAGTAGGGTCACTGACCCGGTGGGTGACATTATTTCGTTTATTCATATGTTTGAGGATAAATATGGGAGGATACACCCTGTCTTCTACCAGGGAACTTACAGCCAGGTCAGTGTCACATGTTGGTGCATAGATACTGGGGAGATGGAGAGTGGGGGTTTTGCCAGAAGGTATCAGGGCCTACATGACAGAATCACTTTTCATCCAAAAGCCCAATGTTTATCCCCAAACTCTCTAACAGGGTAGTGGAGGGCTAGTGAACAAGTGTATTGGAAAAACAGTGTCTGCCAGGCTTGATGATACAGCAAGCCTGCCAAGTTGGAAGGCAAAGCTGCTCTGACTGTTCCTCAACTGTCTGTATGGCTCTGTAGCCAACAGCTATTCTTTGTAATCCTACCTTTGTTTTCATAAACTGATGTGGTGTGCCAGAGTCTGTCCTTCTGTTCACCAAATTGGGATTGACTGCCTGGGCTTGTATTAAAATGCAACTCCAGAGCTTGGTGCAGGACCTCAAAACTGAGAGAGGGAGCTGATGAGATCTGAAGAAATAATGGGAGGTGAGAGTTCCATATGTTAGATCTGGGCTGATGGTGCTCTATGTGAAAGAGGGACGTCCCGATGGGTACTGCCTCTTCTGCAGCTTCTCTCAGCCTAGCCAAGGGAAAGGCCTCCCGCAGCACGTCCCAGCAGACAGTTGGATCAGCACTGCTTCCTGAGTGCCAGCAATGAATGTGGAGTCTGTGTCTGCTCCACACTGCACAGCGATGGAGCTCGCCACCTCCACAGCTCCTCTAGGCTGGTTGGAATCCAAACTTTAAAAAAAACACAGAATGGTTAAGGCTACCAAAACTCAGTGCCAGTAAAACAGGGAACCTATTGTACAGTTATCCTGTGGTCTTGTTAAGAAATGCTCTTGGGTGGGTGGACTACAGAGACTGTAGATGCGAAGAGACTTTTATTGTTGTTTTCTTGTTTTGTTGGGGCCTGCAGCATTGTTATCTTTGTCTAGTAGTGTTTTCATCTGATGTGGTCTGAAGTTTGTGTCCTGTACAGGCTAGAGGGGAAAACTCAGCCTTGGCTGCTCTGAGTCTGAGGGATGGAGGAGGGCTCTTCGCTGCCAGCTGAGTCTGGCAGGGCAGTGGGGGTGTCAGTTGCCTGCCTGGCTTTGGTCTGAGCTCAGTGTTCTCCAAAGCTGCATCCTGAAAGGAGTGTGAAAGAAAACCTTTGTAGCCCCCTTAGTCAGAAGGTGACAGGTTCATCCTCCACTGCTGCTTCATTAAAACCATGCTAGTGGCAGAGTAACAGCCCAGGTAAATGTTGCTGAGCTGCATCACACGAGGCTTGTGGGTGCTGTTTTCCCCTTGCATAGAGAACCTGTAACTTTACCTCCTCTGCTCTTATGCCAAGGCACTGAATGATGCCAAGCGGGAGCTGCGCTTCCTGTTGGTTTATCTTCATGGAGATGACCACCAAGACACAGATGAATTCTGCCGGTAGGTAGGACAGTTTTCCAAATAGTTATCCTTGCACTTTAAATGCAACTTCATTCACACGATCTCTTCTCATCCCCTAGCAATACACTGTGCGTACCTGAGGTGATCACCCTCATAAACACTAGAATGCTCTTCTGGGCTTGCTCAACCAATAAACCAGAGGGATACAGAGGTGAGTGTGTCCCTCCTGGGCTTTACCTATCCCCTTCTGTCCCTGGAACAAGCCAAATGCTCTGATAAATTTACGTGTGTGAAACACTGTTTTTTGTGCAAGCAGACAAGAGATTGCAGGCTTGCATGGGAAATGTGTTGGTTTCTGTGTGATATCTCGGAGGACCTGTTTGGATGCCAGGGAAATACCTTCTGGTCTTCACCTCCACTGTTCCATATGTTTCTGGGCAGTCCTAGTTCCATGCTCTTTGCTCTGGGCATTCGAGCTGCTTTCAGTGCCTTAGTCATGGGAGTTGGTGGGTGTGTGCGGAGGGTTAAAGTGGATGCAGAAACAGGTATCTAACTAGCTGTGTGCTTAACAGCTGGCTTGTATTATGCCTGAGGCCAGGATGGGCTTGTTAGGTGCATTCTTTCCCTTTCTGAGGCAGTCCTCTGTACTCCACACCCAGTCTCTCTGCCTCCTGGAAAGTCCACAGTGACATCCTTTAAAGGACTGTCTTTCCAGGGCTGTTGATACTGGGCCTGCCACCTTGTTGGCAGGGTTTTGCTGCAAATGGAGCCTTTTCCCAAAGTTGTGTTATGCCTCCTGTGTCACTTCTGACTCTTCCTGTTTCATGGCAGGAGTTCTGGTACTAATTTGTCGTTCCTGGCTTCATATTTCAGCTACCAGCTATTGACACCTTGAAAGGATGGCTTTCTAAGGAGGCATTCTTTACTTATTGCTGTTTCATTGCTGTAATGCTTTGGAGTCACAGCCTAGGAAGCAGAGCTGGAAGGGATCATAGCCTTTCATTTAATCCACAGGGTGCTCTGATTTAGTTTGGAGGGCTCCACTGGTAATGATGGATCCAAGTTGTGTGGTGTACTGTGCATGTTTTAAGGAGGAGGTGGTCAGCAGTCACAGGTGACCATTAACTTAAAAGCCTCTGATCTGCTTCAGTCCCTGGCTCAAAACAGAGCCTGCCTCTGGCAGAAACAACCTGATTGTGTTCTGAAATATCCAGGATGAACACTCTGTGCCATCTTCCCTATGACAGTATCTTCAAGAGTCTGGCTATCTTTAATATTAGCAAGTGTTTCCCTGTGCTTAACCTGTGTTTTTCTTCCTGCAGTTTAAAGCCAGGGCATTTTGTCCCATTCTGAATGGACATTCAGAGCAATTTACTTTGTGCTTGAGTTCAAGAATGTTTTTGGTTACTTGGAAGCTTGTTTTTTTTCCCCCTTGGTCTCTGTGCTCAAAGCCACTTCCTCCCTTTGCTAATATATAAGGTTTAGTTTGACAAAATTGAGCCCGAGGCCTTTTCTGCCTTGGAAGTGATGGTGGCTGTGGAAGCAGCT
This sequence comes from Syrrhaptes paradoxus, assembly GCA_013400615.1. NCBI lineage: Eukaryota > Metazoa > Chordata > Aves > Pterocliformes > Pteroclidae > Syrrhaptes > Syrrhaptes paradoxus. Next base: position 56,726 of record VZTO01015710.1, on the reverse strand, counting down.
TTCCTAGGCCCTTGGTGATGGAAAGTGTTTGCGCAGCACTGCTTGTTGGCCCTTCTGGATGCGGCGGTCATGGTGATGTTTGTGCCTGTTTCCCAGTTTCCCAGGCTCTGCGAGAGAACACGTACCCATTCCTGGCTGTGATTATGCTGAAGGATCGCAGAATGACGGTAGTTGGGCGGTTAGAAGGCCTCATCCAGGCTGATGACCTCATTAATCAACTGATGTTCATCATGGATGCCAACCAGACGTACCTGGTGTCTGAACGCCTGGAAAGGTATGAATGGACCTGAGCCCCAGTAACGCAGACCTTGTGGAGGCAGGCTCTGCTCTGCCCCCTTCCCCCTCCAGGTGCCCTGTGTAGGCAGGTAGGTCAGCATCTCCTGTTCTGTAACACAGCCCGTGGGCTCTGCTTTTTCCTGTGGGATCATTGGTCCGTAAATTCAGGCCACCCTATAGCCAGGGAGTTGGATGTGTTGCTTGTATAGGCCCACTACTAAAAGGTGTGTGAGTGCTCTGCTGTTCTGTGCAGCTGGAGCACACCCTCAGTGTGCTGGAGCTTTGCAGGTAAAGCTTGGATGATAGCCAGCAGGAGCCAAGAGGGAGCAAAGGCATTGCAGGCAGGAGAGCTGGCATCCGCAGCCAGTTGGTGGGCGAGTGTTGCTGCCTGCGTTGGCTGTCCTGAATTCCGACTGCATTGCTGGTGGTGCCTTGCGAGCTCCAGTCCCTGGTAGCTCTGTAAAGACTCACAGTCTGTGTCCAAAGTTGATGCCACCTTTTGGTCTTCTGTGTTCCCCTCCTCTGCCCCATGGTATCTGGGGGGGACCCAGTAACATGTTTTGATGCTTCTGGTTTCTGAAATGCACAAGGAATTACCTGAGAGAGATAAAACCATGAGCAGTCTCAAGTATGAGGCAGAAATCCTGAGCACTGCTTATGTGCTGTCTGTCTACCCTGTCAGGCTGCAGTGGGTGAGAAATCTTGTGTTTGGTTCATTTCCACTCAACCTAGGGAGACAGTTTGTGTGCTAGGGACTGCGGAGACTCAGCTTGCCTTTTAGGAGCTTGTGATGTTCTAAATGAGGCATTACCTGATGTGTGTGCTCCTGTCAGTTTGAGGCTGTACTTGCACTCTCAGGTCTACCATCAGCCTGCTGTGCCTTTGCTTTGGGGCCTGCTAGCCCTGACTGTTCCCTGCTCACGTTTGTAGGGAAGAGAGGAACCAAACCCAAGTCCTGAGGCAGCAGCAGGACGAGGCATATCTGGCATCCTTGCGTGCGGACCAGGAAAAGGAGCGCAAGAAGAAGGAGGAACGGGAGAGGAAGAAGAAGAAGGAGGAGGAAGTGCAGCAGCAAAAACTAGCAGAGGAGAGACGACGACAGGTGAGAGCAAACTGCTGGAGAGGCTGCTGTGCTCTGTTGGACGCTCACACTGCAGCAGGGCTTTCCTCTCAGGTTGGAGCTGCTTGTCTTACTCAGGGCTTGAGTGTCCTCTGAGCCTCCTGGAGCAGCTGTGCTGCAAGGGACAAGTGTAAGGGTCAGTTCAGTGCATGCCCATTGCTCCTGCTCACTCCTTACTTTGCAGACGCTGCAGGAGGAGAAGGAGCGGAAGTCCGAATGCCTTCCTCCCGAGCCACATCCCGATGACCCAGAGAGCGTTAAGATAATTTTCAAGCTGCCTAACGATTCCAGAGTGGAGCGGCGATTCCACTTCACACAGTCATTGACGGTGAGTGGGGGGCAGAGCTGATGGATTTCCCAGAGTAAAAGAGAGCCAAGAGATTCTCTAGGTGGCTCAGCAAAGCTGTGGTTCCATTGGACTTTGCCAACTGGTGACATTTCCTTGAGAGCCTTAGCAGCAGAATTGTTCCTGGGTAAGGAGGATGTCTTGGGGCTTGGTCCTGCCAGCTTAGAAGAGAGATTAGAGGGAAAAAAAAATGTAAAATCTTTTTTCTTCTGAAAAGCTGAGACTCTCGTTGCTCCCTCTTAAATAAAGTTGTAGGAAGAGCCAGAAACAGTGACTGGACTCACCAGGTACTCTGTGACAAGTCCACTTTCATGCTTATTAAGAAAACAGCTCTTGTGTCTACAATGCAGTGATGGTGCCAATTTGGTGCAGTCTGGCTGTGTCATTGCTCCTCCAGCTGGTGGTTTTTTCTGTTCTTTCACAGGTGATCCATGACTTCTTGTTCTCCTTGAAAGAAAGCCCTGAAAAGTTCCAGATTGAGGCCAACTTCCCTCGCCGCGTCCTGCCCTGCCTCCCTACAGAGGAGTGGCCCAACCCACCTACGCTGCAGGAGGCCGGACTCAGCCACACGGAAGTCCTCTTTGTGCAGGACCTCACGGACGATTGACACTTTTCCAGAAGATACAAAATGGAAAGAGAAATTCATATTATTATTATAATACAATATTTTTTTTAAAAGACTGTGTACAAACGAGGGATCAGAGACCACATCGCCTGTGCCAGCTGTGCTGTGTGTGTGCACTGGCGAGAGGAAGTGTGTGCACGTCCTCACACACGTGTATGCAGCCATCCCCTACACTTGGAGGGCAGAGAGGGAGGGGAGCTGGTGTTGCCCCTTCGCCCTCCCTGGGGAGGAACAGGAATGGCAGCTCTCGGTAATTATTGCTTTTATTGATGACAATAATAATAAAACCCCAACAACCTGACATCTTGTGAAGATTTGATACTCTGCTGTTCCTGACAGCCAGAAGACCGGGCACCTGAATTTGCTGGGAGTGGGGTGGGGAGGAAGGGCTGGACAGAATCTCTTCACTTCCCTCTGTGTATAAATATCTTTCTTTTAATATTTCTCTTGCTTTGTAATGACCAAAGGAGAATGGGGTTGACTATAGTATTAACTTTTTGATAAAGAGCTGGTTCAATTCTTACCCGTGTGGGGTCTTGCCCAGGGTTCTTAGCCTGCGTAGTGTAATAAACTCTGCCTCTAGCATGTCTGTGCCAATGCTTTCTGCCTGTGCCCCTGCCACAGCAGAGCCCTGGGGAAGGGGGTTCCAGTGGCTCTGGCTGTACAGTGAGTTCCTTCTTACAGCACTGTGGGTACAGTTAACTTCTGCCCTTTGAATCGATCATTTTGTGCCAGCAGAGCTGATGGTGTACGACACATGAGTGTGCGTACCATGGGGGATGGCAGTGCTGGGGTGGCTGTTGTGCTGCAGTGGCATGAACTCTGGGGTGAGGCTGGGTAGGAGGGGGATCACCCTTCCTTTGCTCAAAGGGCTGGGTCAGCCCTCCCTGATCAAGTTAGGGGTGGAATAAAAGATATACATGGTGCAGTGTGAAGAAGGGTGCAAGCCTCTATTCCCCCTAGAGGCTTGGTCAAGGCTCCTGCCCAAAGGGAAGGTTCCTCCCTTACCCTGTCACCTGTTTTGGACAGGTACCTGTGCTCTTTTCCTGGGTGCAACTCATGTGAAGCACAGATGGGAGCAGGGAGGGATCCACCAGCACTGCCTCAAGGGTGTGTGAAGGTGGCTTTAGGGCCTGGCATGGCTTTTTCAACAGGGAGGGGAGATCCTTCATCTTCCTTTCAGGAAAATCAGTTCCTTTTCTGGCCATGGAGCCTTCTGGAGCAGCATGGTCTGGGGAGTAGCAACCCAGCTCTTAGCCTTGGGGAGCCAGAGCCCCTGCCCTCTGTCAGGTGGAGGGTGGAGCCTGGCCAGCCTGACATGCCCAGCCTGGGCTGGTGAGGTCCTCTGTGGGCAGCCTGTTCATGTGCAGGGTTCACCTCTCCCTTGGCTGGATGCAGGCATGCTGGAGGGTTGGGCTGTAGGAGAGGTGGAAGATGTCCCCCAGGAACGCAGTCTGTCCCTGGATGGCAGCTGGGAGGATTTCCCACCTCGGTGCAAGCTGTGCACGATCTCCGGGTGGGAGTGAGGGGGTCCATGGTGCTGCTGGATCACAAACCCCTCCAGGGCAGAGGACGCAGCCAGCTCTTGTTTCTGACCTTGGATTCTCTGGTCTCTCCTTCAAGTCCCCTCTCTTGGGCTCTTCCAGCTGCTGTGCCCTCCTCCTGCCTGCTTGGTGATGGCCTGTGGGTCCCTAGACTGTTAGCCTGGCCTCAGCCCCCCAAGGGACGCAGCAGGGCCATGTCCCCCCATGTCCCCTGAGCCTCTGCCAAGACAAGAGCCAGGGCACAGCACATTGGTATACATCATACATTTATTAGTGAATATCCCTCTCAAAATCAGCCACAACATTAAAAAAAATAATGATTGCACTACTTGGTCAAGCATAACTAGCAACTTTCATTTTAAAAAAAGTACAAATCTGTTAAAAATTTCAATCAGTATAATACACATATATATAATACAACATACTAGTTATGTTAAATGCTACAAAACCAATATGATTCCAATGGAATGGAAAAAACCAAACACTTTTAGAGCTTTAAGAACCTTTTTCTTCTATATATTAGCCTTTTTTCAAATACATACATGGGAAAAATGAGGTAACTGTAAAATGTGCAAGTAACAGAGCAAAAAAAATTATATATATATATTTATATATATATATATATATAAAAACTTTCTAACACAGAACACACGTCCTAGCACCTTCCGGGGAGCCGCGGGGGCCGCGGAGGTCCCACCGGAGGGCCCGGGGACTGGTATAATAGAACAGTAAACAGTCCACTATCCCACCACAGGAAATCATTGGTAAACAGTGGTATCTACAGCGCAGTCAGCAATCACAAACACCCTAAATAATTGTTTTTTAGTATTTTTTTTGTAAATTTTTTTGTTATTTTTTTTTAAATGATACTTTTAGCTGCTCATTGGAATAAATTCTGCAGCACACGAGCTGTGAGCTTTCGAGTCGCCGTCAAAGGACCGTAAGGCTTTCCTGGCTCCCTGGGCACCGCGAGGGCGGGAGGGGAGGAGGGGGGGGCGTCTCCGGGGGCGCGAGGCCGCCGCGCGGCACGGGGACTCCTTTGGTTATCTGTCACTGAGCGAGGGACGGGGAGGGGGCCGGGGTCCTGCCCAAGGGGCACCGAGCCCAGCGGTGCCAGCGCCCGTGCCACAGCAGAGCTGCTGGCTCCTGGCTGGGGTCCTCAGCCTCGACGCTTCACATGGAGGGTGACCGCCAGAGAGGCTGGGAAAGGGCGGCAAGGGGGAGCCGGCCAATGGCGACGTGCCACTTGCTGTCCTCCGCGCCTGACTGGCTGGGCAGGGATCAGGGCCAGCCCACCAGCACACTGGGAGAGGCCCGCTGATTGGCAGAGGTAGTGCAGTGCCCTCTGCCAATCCAGAGCAGGCCTACCTCAGTACCCTGGTGACTGGCACCAGCCCCAGGCCTATGGCATGGCAGGGAGGGAAGCATCATCCCGCCCACCCACCTGCTGGGCGCGGCCCCTCGCCTCACACCCAGCCCCAGCGTGGTGGCCAGGGCCACTGCCGGGGGCCAGCCCCGCCACCTGCCCCCCGCCCCGCGGGGAGCGGCCTCCCCACCCCCCCCACCCTGTCCCCTTGCACACGCCGCCGCCGCGGGCGCCCCCCCGGCCGCCACCTCCTGCGCGGAGTGGCACAGGCCCCGCGGGGACGGCCCTGAAAGTCTCACGGTCCTGCTGTGGCGTTGCGGACATGTGCAGTACAGTGCATGGCAGTATCAGCTGAGCACAAAAACCCCTCTCCCCACCCCCCTCACCCCACAGCCGGCTAGACGTAGCCAAGACCACGTTCCAAGCTGGTCAGACATGCATGCATATTTGTGAACATTTACATAGGGCTGGCGTCCGCTCGGAGGCTCCCAGGCGTCAACAACACGCCGCTGCGAGGGGAGGGCGGGCCTCTCCCCCTGCCACCGCCTCCCGTCACCCTCCTCGCTAATTAATCATGCAAAACAACTTCAGCCACGCATGGCTGGAGTCTGGCAGCGGCGTGGCGGTGGCTTCTCCTCCAGCCCTGCGCCAATGGGGCACCCGCCCGCCTGGCCCCGTGCAGGCAGGGGGACATGTGGTGACAGGGGGCTGCTCACAGCTCCCCCTGCACCGGCCGGGACAGGGCCAGGGGTAGCACTGAAATACACCATGAGGTTATGGATAAAAACCCCCTGCTATGGGGGCCGGGGGGCACCCGCTGCAGCCCTGCCGGCCCCCCGCTGCCCACTGGCCGGAGGCCCCCTGCCACACCATCCAGCCAGCAGGACGGGGGCACGGGGCTATTTCAATTCATGGTGGCGGGACAGAAAAACAACCGCGGGAGCTGGGCAGCACACCGGGGCCACTGCATGCCCATGGCCGCGGGGATGGGGCTGGGGTCCCCCTCTGGTGTGGCTGCCTCATGGGACACCACATAGCCCAGCCCCAGGAGCGGTGCTGGCTGAGCACAGGGGAATGAACGTGGAGAGGGGCTGGGGCCGTGCCAGCACTGTCCTCCCACTGGGGAAAGACCTCAAGCAGCCATAACCCATCAGGGCTCCCCAGGGTAGCCGAGGCAGGAGAGGGGCCATGCCGGGCTGTGTGCAGGAGCAGGGATGGAGGCACTCCTACCCCAGCCACACTGCGGGGTTGCTGGTGTCCCACCTTGGCTGTGCTCCACTGGCCACCTCCTCCGGCCGCCCCCAGGGCCGGCCCAGCGCTCCGACTCGGCTTGGGGTGCTGCGGCATCAAACCCCCGGCACTCCTTCCTCTCTCCTCCCCATGTCCTCCGTGAGCAATGCTGAAGGGAGGAGCTGCCTGCATGCCGCTGGGTCAAATGGCCACAAAACCAAAAACGCGACGGAAAAGGAAAGGAAACAGGAAAAAACCAAACCCTACCATGAAAAAGAAAAAGTGACAAAGGGAAAAAACACTAATTCCCTAGTGGAGTACAAAGACCTGGAAAGTGATGGGAGCAACGACAGCGTCTTTGGAGCGCAGAGGGCACGGCCACGCGCCTCCCACCTCCAGCACAACACGATTCGGGGCCCTGGGAGCGCAGCGGGCAGGGGTCCAGCCGAGTCCATGCCCCAGCGGGGAGGAGGAGGGCTGGCCGGGAGCCCGGACTGCTCAATGCTCACCACATCTGAGGAGAGGCTTTGGGGAGGGGGAGTAAGCGCAGGGTCAGGCCCTGGCAGCGGGCAGCGGCCCCCGCCCCTGGCCCGGCGTCCTCGTCCTCTAGCGAATTGTGCGGCACAGCGCCTGCCAGCCTCAGTCCGCCTCCCGCTGCACCTCCGACGCATCCGCCCGGCAGATGGGGCACGTGCGATTCGCCTATGGGCAAGAAGAGATGGAGATGAGTGAGCGGCACCCCATGGTACCAGCAGCACCCAGGATCCCCCCAACCCCACCACCACGGGCTGCAGCACCCTGCAGCGTGCCTCATCCTGGGAGTGCCTGATTCAGCCTGGCACGGTGCTTGGCCCCTGCTCCCACCGCATCTTGTGCTGCATGGCACCGAGGCCACCCAAAAGGTAGCACCCCCACCCACAGCACCCCAAGAAGCCACCCTGCTCCCTGCAGCAGGCGCAGACACGGGCACGGGCAGTACCTTTAACCATTTGTCAACACACTTGGCGTGGAACTCGTGGTTGCAGGGCAGGACACGGAGAAGCTGCCGGGCCTCGAAGTCGCTGAAGCACACGACACACCTGGGGGAGGCAGCTGTTAGCCCAGCCCTGCTGCACACTCGTGGCCCAAAGCCGGGTACCCCCATACCACCCCCCACGCCTGGGGTTCACTCACAGGGTCTGCTCGGACTGGTGGCTCTCGGGGTTGAAGCGGTAGGACGGGAGGTGCTCGATGTCTGCTTTGGTGAGTCCCCGCGGCTTGGCCTCCCCCAGCCGCTCGGCCAGGTTCAGCAGCGCCTGGAGGGAGACACAGAGGCCGGCTCAGCTCGGCTCACACCCTGGCACAGCCCCTCCAGGCTCTCCCAGACCCCCGCCAGCTCCCCCGCCCCGTCACCCCACGGGGAAGCAGAGCCGACGCACCTCATAATTCTCCATCTCCACATCATCCACGTCCAGGTCTAGGCTGATGGTGGGCCCCACAGCCGTCGGCGACACGGGAAGCATAGAGCTGGGGGGGAAGGACAGGGCAGTCGGCACGGGGCTGCAAATCCCAACCTGCGCCCTGGTGTCCCCAGGGAGGCAGAGCCGCCTGCGCCAGCACCGTGCTACTGTGTCCCCTGGCCACAGTGCCACCCCAGCCCCACACATCCCACCGTATCCCCCCAGTACTCACAGGAAATAGGGCAGGAAGCTCGGGTAGNGGAGGGGGTGGCGGGGGGGGCAGCGCCTGCTGCAGCCGGTACCGCTGGGTGTTCAGCCGCCGGGGCATCATGTGGGGGTATGGCTGTGGGGAGAGACGGGGCGCTCAGAGCCGTGCCTACCCCACGGCATCCCCCCACCCCTCCTGAGACAGGGACTCACCACGCCGAATGGCAGCTCTTGGTGCAGCGGGTCGTGGGGGAGGTAATGCAGCGGCACAGAGGGCGACAGTGTGGGAGTGTGGTGGGATGGGGGGTACGTGAAGCCCGCAATGGGGTGCTGCTCCCCTCGCAGGTCCACATCATTGTCTATCCTCTGCAGAGGCTGTGGGGGAAACAGTTAGGCTGGGAGGGGGTTCCCAGAATACACCCCCCCCAGCACTAGCAGGACATAGGCACCCTGGGCATTCTACCCACCACCCCCAGCTGAGACCTGGGGGGGGGGGCTACAGAAGGACAAGACCGCAAGGTAGTCTATATTGGGCCATGGGGCATGTCGTGTGCCCAGCCTGTACCCCCGCCCCAACTCACCATGCGCGGATGCTGGGCTTGGAGAGGTACAAACTGCCCCAGGGGGGCCATGTGGGGCGGCTGGTGGGGGGGCACTGGTGGCGGGGGTGGGTGCAGGATGTAATGGTCGCTGGAGATGATGGGGGGGAATGTCTGGTAGGAGACAGGGAGCTGTTGCATGGCGCATGCCTGGATCAGCTGCAGGGGAGAGAAAAAAAACAGGGGTCAGACACCTGCCCTGGGCACGGCTGCACCCCTGCCCTCTCCCCAGGACCTCTAACAGTCCCCGCACCCCCAGAAATCCTCTCCCCAGCCCTTGCACTCCAGTGGGCTTGGGTACCCACACACATAGGCTCCAGGCACCCACAGCCCAGGCTGTCCCCAGGCATCCCCCATGGGTGTCCCCCGCCAGGACTTACCGGGGGCGGAAGGCAGCAGAGCGGGTAGTGCTGTCCACTGAACATCACTGAGCATGCTGGGAGCTGCTGGGTGCTGCACCCAGGGATGTGCTGGCCGGCGTGGATGGGGAAGCCTTGCGTCGTGACGGTGGTAACCGTGTAGGAGAGAGGGACAGGTCCCTGGTGCACCTGGGGAAGAGGCACCAAGGGCACAGTCAGGGTACAGCCCCAGCTCAGCTGTCCCCATCTTGGTAGGGTGGCAGCAGGGCGCTGAGCACCTGGCGCTGGGATACAACTGCCTGGCATGTCCATCCCAGTGGTGTGGCCAGATGAGGGGGGCCGAGAGTTTGGGACCCCTCTTTGCTCCCCGTGGACAGTCTGGCACAGCCTCCAACCCGCCACCATGGACCACGCTTAGCAGCTGTTACAAGAACAACCTTATGAGGGGACTGCCCCCTACCCCTGGGAGCAGGGACCACCCCAGGCACACCCAAGGTGGCAGGGGAACCCCAGGGTTTAAGTGCTGGGGGATGAAGAGAGCACTGGCAGCCACAGGGCTGGCTGCTCCCAGCAGCAAGCGACTGGCCAGATGGGACTGAGGGACACATCTTGGGACCACTGCCCCAGACACCACCCTGGGGCCACCATAGTCACCATTAGGACCGGGGCTGAGGGCTGCAGCACCTACCTGGTCATGCAGATCCACCATGAATGGGTTCTGGTGGGGCGGGTGAGTGGCCGGGTGAAGCATTCGTGGCGGCGTGCTGGGGAGAGCGTAGGCACGGGGCTCATCTACAGGGAGGGGCGGCTGCTGGGGGAAGGCAGGGTGCAGCTGTGGCTCATCCTGGCCCAGCAGGGTTGCCAGAGGTCGGTCGCGTCGTCCCCACTGACGCCTGGCAGGGGGGCTGCGGGGCCACCGCAGGAGAGAAACAGAGCAGGAGTGACCCCCCGGGCCAGGGGCAGCACAGTCCCGGGCAGGATGACTGCAGGCGGGTCAGTACCAGGCTGGCTCCCAGAATGAGATCCTTGGGGCATCGTGCCAGGCCAGGCTCCTGGTCTGCCTGGGGAGCTCCAGAACCGGCTCCTCTGCTCACCCTGAAGTGTGCCCCACCCTGTGTCCTCAGCACAAAAGGGACCCCTGCTCCCTGGGACCTATCGGCCAGGCCAGCTGGATGTGCCCCCCTGCCTTGATCAACCCCCAAGCACCCCAGAAGACAGTGGCTTGCCCCAGCAGGACCACAGAACCAGCCCCATGTCCCCACACACCACAGGTGACAGGGCTCCGCATCACTCCATGCCCCGTACCTTCGTCGGAGGTGGTCAGGGCTGCTGCAGGGTCCCCCTGAGAACCGGCGCTGGTTAAAAGGGGCAGAGGGTGGCCGCCTATTCACTGCCAGTTCCCATGGTCGCATTGGTGACGTTGGGAGGCGGATGAGCACGTGGAACCTCAGGCTCCAGGCAGGGCGAGACACCAGCACCTTGGATCCTGCAAGAAGGACAGCGGGTCATGGCACCCCAACCTCTGGGGCGGCACAGGGCTGCAGGAGCCCCAAATCCTGCCCCCGCCCCAGGCCGGGGCAGCACCACCCCAGCCCACTCTTCCCCAGCCTGCTCTGGGAGAAGGGAGGAGAGGCATGGAGGGGGCCCAGGGCAGCCGCTGTGCCCACAGACATGCTGCAGGGGCTGCAGGCCACCTGGCTGCTGCGTGTGCCCCCTCCAGGGCAGATCTGGGCCACCCTTCCTGTGTCCAGCCCTGTCACCCGCACCACAAGTGACTCTGAGCCACTCCAGCTCCACTGTCCCCATGTAGCTGAGCCTGCTGCTCCTTCCCCGTGGGGATGGTAACGCCGATGACCGAAGCTCTTGCAGCTCCTAGGACCTAGACTTGTGCCAACCCCCTCTCCTAGGACTGAATGTGACCCTGGGGGGATCTAGGAAGAGCCTCCCCCTGCCCCCCACTTCCCTGTTACTGTCCCTCCACTGCATGGCCAGGGTCCCCCCCATGCAAGACACGGACACCGAGTGAGAGAGAAGCACTTGTTTTTGGCACAGAGAAAAGCAAGTGGCAAAGGGTCCCGTGGCGGCGGTGCTGTCCCAGGCTGCTCGCTGGGTGATGGGGAGCTGGGACCATGGCCCGGGGGGGTTCCCAGTGGGTCCTCAGCCAGGGCGGGCTCCAGTGCAGCTCAGGGTTGCTGTCACTTGCTGGGCTCCTGCACGTCCTGCTCAGGAATGACTCTGTCCCAGTGACAAGCATGGGGGCTGGCAGGGGACAGCGGGGCTCAGGACCATGCTCTGGCTCAGTCTGTGCATGTCACCTCCCTGCTACGTGCAGGACACAACCGCATAGCCACAGAGCGGGGGACAGGCACAGGCTGCAGCTGCAGCCAGGCAGGCAGCTCTGCCTCCCCATTTTCCCCCCCAGGCAGGGGCTCAGTGGGAACACGGCCCCAGGCCATGCCCCATCTCCCCTCCTGCACCCAGCTTGGCTGGTGTCCCCATGCCAGAGCCCCCTCCCACTGCACAGCCTGGCCCCCCAGCCCCAGCCAAGCTCAGCACCACACAGAGGAGATATCCACTTGCAGGGCTGCTGCTCCCCACCCTCCCCAGGAGAAGCCAGGCAGGACCAGCCAGGCACTGCCCCCGCGCACCCTCCCGCACCCAGCTGGTCCCTCTGCCAGCCTCCCTCGGCCCCTGCAGCCCCAGCACTGCCCCCCACCTGCCCCTACATCCAGCTCGCCTGCAGGCTGGCAGTGTGCCCTCCCCAAGCAGCTCCTTCTTCAGCTCTTCCTCCTCCTCCTCAGTGCCCATGGCAGAGGCATGCCTGGGCCAGGACGGGCACCCCCAGACCGAGGAGAGCTGCGCAGCCCCAGGAGGAGGGAAGCTGGGGGGTGTCACCCCAGCATGGAGAAGCTGCAATGTCACGCCTGGGTGATAGGCATCACCAACCATGGCGGGAAGTCACCGGGGCAAGCCCCATATCGCACATGGGTCTCTTCTTAACCTCATCCCCACCTACCACACCACTGCAGAAGCTGAAAGCAAATTTATCTCCATTTTTGGGGTAAAAGGAAAAAAACAAAAGCCACAGGCTGAGCCCCTCAGAAGCCTGTCTGTGGCTGCTGTGGGGGCAGGGGCTGTGCTCGAGGGTGGGGGTTTGCCCCACAGGTGTTCGTCCTGCCCCCGAGCCTGTTCCCGGGTGCCCTGTCAGCAGGCAGGGGGCCGGGGTGCAGCAGCACAGGTCTAACCCTGCTCCCCAGGAGCCTCCCCCAGGTGTCACCGTTTCAGTTCCGCGTCCTCGCTCTCTGAGCACACGTGGTACAAAGGCCCTGCGTGACCCAGCGGGCACCTTCCAGCCCAGACACCACAGCCATGGGCTTGGGGACGAGCAGAGGGACAGACACCTCAGCAGAGGGACGCTAAAGCCGTGCAGGAGCTCGCCTGTTCAGGACCCCCTGAGCACGGGGGTGCCCAGGCGCCCAGCGCCCCAGGACGGCGCCCCGAGGACACATGTCCCACATGCAGGATGTCCCCGACTCACCGGGACGACTGAGGGGCACAGCGCTGGCCTGGACCAGGGGGTGCCTGGCCCCCCGTCCTGCCACAACCAGCACCCCCACACCCAAGGCACCCACCCTCCCGTCCCGTGCAGGCACACCTGCTCCCGCCCTCGCACCCGTGGCTGGGAGCCAGAGGCCACCCGGGGCAGGGCCACCATGACCCCGCAGGAGCCACCGCAGCCCCAGTGCGACAGGGACCCCGGGCCCCGCAGCCCCTCAGTGGGGCGGGGGACGAGGCAGCTCCCGGGCCCTGCCGAGAACAAAGTTAGCACCGCGCCAGCGCTCACGCCCGGTGCCATCTGCTCGGGTAGAGCCCGGCTCCGGGGCTGCCGGGAGAGCCGCCCGCCCTGCCGCCGCCTCCCCGGGGGTCCTGCCACCCCGGTGCCACCCGCCCCCGGCTCCGTCCCGGCACCCCGGCCTCCCCCGACCCCCGGCTGCCCCTTCCCGGACCCTCCCCCACGAGCGCCGCCAGCTCCCCCGGGAGCGGGGTCACCGCTGGCCCCGCCGCCCCCGAGCACCTCCCGAGGGCCGCCCCTGACCCCAAACCCGAGCCCAGCCCCCGGGCTCTCTGGGACGGCGGCACACGGCGGGGCGAGCGGCACATCCCGGAGCACCCCGACGGGACACCCCACCTTGCAGCACCCCCGGAGCGCACCCCAGCCCGCAGCCCCCCCGCGGGTGCACCGCCCGGCCGGCAGCCCCGCGCCCCCCGGCAGCAGCGGCGGAGCCCCACCGGTGCGGGGC
>VZTO01015710.1:14381-33576 GCA_013400615.1 Syrrhaptes paradoxus | reverse complement strand
CGCCGGGCTCGGTGTCCGTCCCGGTGCCGCTCCCGCTCTGGCCTCTGCCCGGCCTCAGCCCCGCCTCATGGCGCCCCCGCGTCCGCCGCCCCGATGGAACCGGCCGCGCAGCGTCACCCCCCGCGCCGCGACGATGGGCGCGCCCGCCCTCCTTCAGCCGTATTGCGCCCAAGAGCGGCGCCGACGGGACCGCGCAGCGGAACCTCCGGCCGTAATGCTCCGAGTGGCAGCGCACACACAGCCGGCCCGGGGGGCTGCTGAGGAAGATGTCCCGGGCCAGCCCGTGGGAGGTGCGGGGGGGTCTCAGGACAGCCAGGGGCAGTTTGCAGAGGGGTGTCCAGCCCCAGCCTCAGGGCGTTTGTCCTGAGTCAGCCTGGGGGTTCTGGGGGTACCCCTGGGCAGCCCACGGGGTGTCTGGGGGGTGTCCCGGGGCAGTGTTCGAGGGGTGGGGGATCCTGGGCCAGCCCCGGAGGGGTTTGCTAGGGGGAGATCCCAGGCTGGCCCCACTGTAGCCCCTTCTGCAGGGGCTCCCTGTACCCAGGTGTGGGGTGAGATAGGGACCTCGGAGCAGGCTGGGTGTTCAGGGGGACCCCAGAGCTGCCTGGACACCCAGACCCCAGAGGTTCCCAGGGGAATAGGGACAAAGAGGGCCAGGGCCACAGAGAGAGGGGTCTCATGGGCCCGGGGATGTCTGTGTTCCTCCCGGCCTCCCAGCCCTCTTCTGCCTGAGCAGAGCCACACAATCCACCCTTGTCCCCAGCAGGTCCGAAGTAGGTCAGGGAGGCTGGGTGAGCCCCTGGGGACGGGACCGTGAGGCAGGAGGGTGCAGAGGGCCCCAGGCACCCGCCCCTGCAGCCACATCACTGGGTCAGTGCCCACCCCCTGTCCTGGTGAGACCCCGGTTTCCCCCACCCAGGGGATGTGGGGCATTTTCCCAGCCCCCCTCTGGTCTCCTGGGATGGTTTGGGATTCCTCTGCATCCCGCAGGCACTGCATCCTTCCTGGGAGCCGAATTCCCATGGGTGCAGGCTGGGGTGGATGAATCCTGGGGGACAGCAGCCACCACAGGGACCTGGGGGGCTGGGGGGCGAGCAAGCGGTGGGCTGGACTGGGCGGGAGTTGGGTGATGAGCACAGGGAATAAGGAAAATATGAGAGGGATTTCTCACCCCTTAATTGCAGTTAATAATTGATGAACGTGTTTACTGCAGGAGGCAAAGGTCTCTGGCGGTGTCAGGGTGCGAGAGCAGAGCAGCCGCCTGGCAGCATCCCCAGCGACGCAGCTGCAGGTAAGGGATGTCGTCCCCCACCCTGGCCCCCACAGGGACCGCGGTCCATCGCTGGGGGAGGCGAGGGTATCTGTTGGCCGTGGGGCTACCTGTGCGCCATGCCACCACACTGGTGCCACAGATTCCTCCTGGGCTCCCAGTGCCGCTTGGGGTGGCCCCATTGAGCCCAAGTGATGTAGCCTCCAGCTGTGCCCAGGAGAGGCTCCGGGGGTCCCCAAGCACCCCCATGGTCTCCAGCACCTGGAGGCCAACTCTGTCCCCCCATGCCATGTCCCCAGAGAGCCTGTGCCTGTGTGGTTGGGATGGAGCCTGGTGCTTGTGCACCAGCACAGCTCAGTGGAGGGGACTGTCCCCACCAGAACCCATCCTGCTCCCTGGGAGGGATTTGGGGTGGCTGGTGGGCGCAGGAGTCCATCAACCCCAGGCACTGGTTCTCGGTGTGTGCCCGCAGGCTCGCTGACAGGATGGCACCGTGCTCGCTGGTGCTGCTCCCCTTCCTCCTGGCAGCAGGTGAGGACTTTGCTCGGTGGCTGGTACAGGAGGGAGGCGTTGGAGGTGCTTTCAGCCCCCAAGACCCTTTCCAAATTCCCTGAGGGCAGCTGGGACCCCCAGAACAGCTGCCCTCTCCATTGGCACCTTGGAGACCAAGGGTGACCATGCTGCCCCAGGGCAAGGCAGGGTGGGCAGGGGCTGGGCAGTGGGGAGAGCATCCAGCATGGGTGCTGCAGCTGAACGTCAAGCATGGTCTGGAGGTGGGAGGTGTGGGATGAGCACGAGGAAGGTGAGGGATGGTGGGTTCCCCTTCCCTCTTCAGACACCCAAACTAGGGCCGGGAGCTGGGACCGGAGCTTGGTTGGTGTGGGGTGCAGGCAGAGCCCGGCGCAGGGGTGGTGCTCAGCACCCTCCTCCTTGTAGTTTCAGGCAACACAGCCCCCATCTTCAACATGACCGTCATCTATGTGCCCGAGGACCTGGAGCTGGGTGAGTGGGGCAGCCTTGGGGAGGCCCCGGGGGCAGGAGGAGCAGCGGGGAGGCGGGGGTGCCAGGCAGGGGCTGACACTGCCGGTGTCCCCAGGCCAGGAAGCTTTCCAGCTGACAGCTATTGACCTAGATGGGGACCCGCTCACCTACAGCATCGAGGGGCCAGATGCCTTCTACTTCTCTGTCAATCCCCAGACAGGCGTCGTGACGCTGAGGAACTCCCTGGACCGTGAGGTGAGGGCAGGGACCGGGGCAGACGTCCCTGCCCGAGCTGGGGGCTCTGGGGTGACAGAGACAAATGGCAGCTGTGAATCCTGTGGGAGAGCTGCTCACAGTCACACCGTGGGGTTGCTCCCTGGCTCCGAAGCCCAGCTCCGTGTGGGAGAGCTGCCTGGGACGAGCATCCCACCCCGGGGGGCAGGTGGAGGGCGCTGGGGCTCAGCCCGCTGAGGATCGAGCTCTGCTGGGCCCTGACCACGTCCTGCCTTGTGTCCCCCCAGCTCCAGGCCAGGCTCACCCTCACCGTCAAGGTGTCCGACGGGATAAACACAGCTGTGAGTGCCGGGCACGGGCTGCGTGGGTGCAGCAGTGATGGGGAGGGGAGCAGCGTCTCAGCGGGGCTGTGGATGAAGCTCAGTGGGGAGATGCCGGCTGGCTGCGGAGCTGGGGGGGTGCGGGGTGCCGGACCTGCACCCAGCTCTGCTGGGCACTGTGTCCCGCACTCACCCTGCACCCTCCCCGACACCCGGTAGATCTCCAGAAAGCTCACGATCATCGTGGAGGACCGTAATGACAATGCCCCAGTCTTCCAGAACTTGCCGTATGAAGCCACCATCCCCGAGGTACCTCCCCGAGACCACCCAACCCCTGTGGGCAGCAGGGCAGGGGCACTGGGTGCCTCCTGTGACATGGGTGTGCCAGCAGCGGGACAGCGGTGTGCTGACCTCCCACCCGGGTGCGCGGTGACGGTGTCCTTGGGTGTGGGGCGATGGTGCAGGCGTCAGGGCTGACCTGGGAGCACTGGGTGCCAGGGCAGTTCCCAGCGGGCGTCCCTGTACCATCCGGGTGCTGGCGCATGGCAGGGACTCTGCCCTGTGATGAGATTCTGATCAGGGAGTGCCTGAGCTGCCGCTCGGAGGGGGTCAGGGTGAGGCTGGATCAGGGTGCAGAGAGCAGACCAGGGTGCAGATGGGGTGTGAGGCTGAGCCCAAACTCACACCCCGGCAGCCCCAGGGCTGGGGCACAGCCACTGCTCCCAGGGAGCCCCAGGCAGAGTGTTGGGGGGGATCTGCAGGGACAGCAGTGTGTCCCCACGTGGGCCATGGCACTGGGCAGCCCCTGGAGCCCTTCAGGGCCAGAGGACCCCAGAGCGGGGCTGGCAGGGTCAGGCACTGTGCCACCCCCTGGCCCTCTGGGGCGATGCCACAGCCACCTCCCTCTGTGCCCAGAACACAACAGTCGGCAGCGTCATCTACACTGTGTTTGCCAACGACAGTGACACTGGGAACGCCTCCAAAGTCAGCTACAGCATCGAGGAGGTGGGTGCAGGTCTGAGCCCCAACACCCTGGGCATTGCCCTGGGGTGTGGGGACTGGGGTGTGGGGACTGGGGGAATGCTGGGGGTCCCAGGACATCCCCAGCAAGTGCTCTGTGCCAACGGGGAGACGACGTGGCTTAACTGTGTGAGCCAGGACAGGGCCTGGCATCTGTGGTGGCTGAGCCTGCCTGCTCCCCGCCACCAAAGAGGGGTTCGTGGCTGCTGGAGAGCAGCAGTGCCTCGCAGAGTGGGGCAGGCCATACCCGAAACCCACCCCTGAGCTACCCCCAGTGGGGCAGAGGTGCTGGGGAACCTGCCTGGGGGCAGCCCCATGGCTGTGGCGGGGCAGGGGTACGTGTTGGATCAGGAGATATGGCTCTGCACCTGCTGGGCAATGGGTGCAAGGGGCTGAATGGTTGCAAGCTGGGGAGGAGCCAGGTGGTAGGGGGTCTCCATGTGCTGTTGAGCCCCCATCTCTGCTGGGGCCCCTCCGCTCCCTGCCTTGGTGACATGAGGTGATGTCCCCTGCCCAGGTGATCCCAGACAGCACACAGAATCAATGGCTCTTCTACATCCTGCCCAACGGGAACGTGGTGCTCAATGGCTCACTGGACTATGCCAGGAACACCTTCTACCAGCTCAAAATCCTCGCCAAGGTGGGGGCCAGCCGGGCTGGGGGCATGGGGCTGCCAGGTAAGGGTGCCATGGGACTAACGGGTGCTCTGCTCCCCAGGATGGTGGGGGTCTGCTGCACAACGTGTTGACCTTCCAGCAGAGCTCAACCTACCTGTCCCTGACCATCCGCGACGTGCCCAACCTGGACCCACGGTTCCTCAACGAGCCCTACTCTGGCTCTGTGCCCGAGAACTGTGCCTTGGTAGGGAGCCCACCTGCCCCTGGCCCTCCCTGGGGGCTCTAACACCCTGGCATGTCCAGGCCATGCGGCACGGGGGTGGCTGGAGGTGTCATGGGTCTGCCCTGATGGCTGTGTCCCCACAGGGCACCACTGTGCTGACTGTCACCGCCGTGGACAGAGACACAGGAGTGAATGATGAAATCTCCTACAGCATCACCAGTGAGTGAGAAGGCAGGGAGGGGTGGGTAGGGGGCGGGCAGTGACAGGGTGAGGTGGGCAGGCAGCAAGGGGCATAACGGGGACTGGTTCTGGGCTCTTGGGTGCTGCCAGCGGGACAGAGGACCAGACCTGCATTTCCCAGTGCCTGCAGCTGGTTGCTACTGTCCCCTTGCCCTAGATGCAAGTGTCCCCTTTGCTATCGATGCTAAGACGGGCACCATCACTGTGAGCGGGCACCTGGACCGTGAGCAGCTGCCAAGCGAGGAGGTGCTGCTGGAAGTCACGGTGAGTAGGAGGCAGCAAGGGGAACCCCATCCTTGTCCTCTCCTCAAGGCCCCCTAACGTGCTGTCTCTTCTTGCTCAGGCACGTGAGAAGAACCTGGACATCTATGGCAGAGTGGCCCAGACTAGCACCCTGGTGACAGTCACAGTGACTGATGTCAATGACAACAAGCCCCAGTTCTACCACTGCTCCCTCCCCAACTGTGATTTCTCTGCCAGTCCCCAGAATAACTTTAGAGGCAGCATCATAGAGCACTCCTCCTCCAGACTGCCCGTGTCCGACCTCAATATCGTCGCACACGACCCAGACAAGGTGGGAGCTTGTCCAGGGGACCAGGCTGGGGTCCAGGGGACCGGGCTGGGGTGCAGGTGCCTGTCCTGGCTGCACCGCCCCCCCTCACTCCTGTGTGTCTCTCCCTGGCAGGGCATCCACAGCAGCTATGAGCTGTACCTGCAAGGTCCAGACGCCAGCGCCTTTGCTGTCTCCCCCACAAGGATCCAGGGCACAGGGGAGGTCCAGCTCCTGGTGCAAGACCCGTCTGCTGTGGACTATGAGATCAGCCATGTCATGGTGGTGCAGGTTCGCCGTGGGGACAGTCCCTGTTCCCTGCGTGTGCCAGGGCACAGGGGTGACACAGCTCTTCTCCTGCAGAGTTCAAAAGCCAAAGCAGGACATGGCTCTGCCCTGGCAGCTTGTTTGGTGCAGGGGAGCTGGGCTGGGATGTGACAGGTCTCTTTCTCATATTTGGGGACCCATGTGAGACACTGTCACTTCTCCGTCCTGCAGATTGTTGCTAATGACACAGGGAACCCCACGGACTGCTGCTCCACAGCCACTGTAACCATCGACCTCATTGATGCCAACGACCACATCCCCGAGTTCCCTCAGAGCATCTACAACCTGAGTGTGATGGAGAACAGCCCCGATGGCACCGTCATCGCCTCAAACATCACGGTCAGGCGCTGGGCAGGGAGCAGGCACAGCTCATGTCCCTCAAGGAGGGCACTGGGCACACCTGGCACTGTGGGTGCAGCTGGCACTGGGGGCACTGGTCTCTCCATGCACATGGGAAGGAGACGGTGCCAGCGGGCACATGGGGTGCAGGACCCCGTGCCCATCAGGGCCATGTTTTCGGGGTGCTTACTGCCAGTGTCCCAGACTCATCACTGCTCTGGGGACTTAGGTGGATTGACCGAACGCTTCTTCTCTCTGTTTTAGGCCTACGATCCAGACAGTGGTGTCCTGGGGCAGATCACTTACGAGCTGCTCCCGGAGAGCATGTATGTAGGGGCACAGCCAGCCATGACGGGGGCATTGTCCTGGCAAGGGGGGTACAGGCCTGAGCCCCAGTGACGGCTCTGTGTGTGCCATAGCTGTAAAATCTTCACGGTGAACGCCACAACCGGGGCACTGCTGGTGCTGAACGGGAGCTTGCTGGACCGGGAGACTCGCTCCATCTATTACGCCAACCTCCAGGCCAGGGATGGGGGCAACCTGGTGGGCACCACCGTGCTGGAGATCACCGTGCTGGACGACAACGACATGGCACCCATCATCACTGGCTCCTACTTCATCTCGGTGGAAGAGGGGCAGAATGTCACAATACAGATCCAGGTATGCACTGATGGAGGTGGAGGGGACAACAGGAGGCTGTTGGAGAGGAGGAGGGACTGTCCCAAGGTGCTGGATAGCCCTGTTCCAACCACTGACCTTTTCAGGCCACAGACAATGATGAGCCTGGCAACCTCAACAGCAAGTTGGGCTACAGGATCTTGCCAGGACCATTCAGCGAAAACTTCACCATCAACCCAACCACGGGTGTGATGCACAGCAAGGAGCCACTGGACCGCGAGGCCTTGGACAACGAGCAGGGGCAGATAGTGGTGACAGTGGAGGTGTATGACCACGGCGTGCCGCAGCTCAGCTCCTCGGTGAATGTCACCATCACTGTGGGGGTGAGTCCTGGGCACAAGTGGGGATGCACTGGGGCAGGTGGGTGCTTGGAACTGGGATGTAAGGGCAAAGAGGGGACATGGGATCCCTGTCTGTGCCAGGGACACTATGTCCCCAGGCTCTCTGAGGGGGCAGAGGGAATAGTTGATGCAGGGAGGCAGGATTGGAGTAGTTTGCCTCCTGCCTGTGGGCAGGCAGATGTCCATGCTCCTGCTGTGGGGGATCCGGTTTCCTGAAGCAGCTACAACCTTATAGATCTTATCTCCTGCAGGATGTGAACGACAACGCACCCGTGTTCCTTAAGCAGTCCTATGAGTTCTCAGTCTTTGAAGACTCTCCAGGTAGAAGCTGCGTGGCCAGGCCTGTGAGACCACCAGTGTCCCGGAGTCAGCGCCCACTGGCCACTGACAGTCTGTCCCAACTTGCAGGGTCCTTCGTGGGTGAGGTGGAAGCCACAGATGCTGACCGGACGGAGATCAATTCCCGCATTTCCTTCCTACTTCAGAGGGGCAGTGGCTCCAGCAACTTCTTGATCCGCTCGTCCCGCCTGGGGCCAGGGCACTATGCTGGGCAGCTGGCCGTGGACCCTGATGTGTCCCTGGACTACGACACCCTGCAGCAGAAGTTCTTCTCTTTGGTGGTGCTGGCAGAGAA
The DNA here is from genome assembly GCA_013400615.1 of Syrrhaptes paradoxus. Lineage (NCBI taxonomy): Eukaryota > Metazoa > Chordata > Aves > Pterocliformes > Pteroclidae > Syrrhaptes > Syrrhaptes paradoxus. Next base: position 25,805 of record VZTO01015710.1, on the reverse strand, counting down.
CACGGCTGCTGACAACGTGGGGGACACTGCCAGCGTCTCAGTGGTGGTCCACATCCTAGACGTCAATGACGAGCCCCCCACCATCCTGCCCTCCTCGCTGCAGGATGTGTACGTGAGCGAGAACGGCACGCAGCAGGGTCTGGTCCGCACACTTGTTGCCTCCGACCCAGACACCAACCACTCGCTGGTCTTCGAGGAGCTGGCTGTCGCCTGCTTCAAGGGGACAAGCAGCGCCGGGGAGGTGTGCTGGGACTGGTTCGTGTTGGCGCCCAATGGCTCGGTACTGGTGAACAGCTTGGACATCGACTACGAGCTGTGTGACGACGTGGTGCTCACGCTGCGGGCTGAGGACCTGTACACCGAGAAGGGCAACCGCTACAGCCAGAACGGTACAGCACCTGCTCCCCACTCCTTCTGCTGCCACCAGGCATGGGGGGAGGTGGGACCTGCCTGTCCCACCTCCCAGGAGTCGCTGTGGGGAGCAGGACACGAGCCAGGCTGTTTGGTGATGGAGGGAGGGTGTCCCCAGCTCTTTTGGTCCCTGCCACAGGGACCTGAGCCTGCTGGGAGGATGGGACTCCCAGGGGAAGCAGAGGAGGGTGCTGCAGGGCTGCTCAGTTGGTGACTGGAGCTTTGCTTTTGGGGCATTTGCAGAAACCCTGAGGATCCTCATCACCGATGTGAATGACAACGCGCCAATCTTCCTGCCCGTCTCGCAGACCTTTGGTGAGCAGCAAGGGCTGGTGTGTGCTGCGGGCTCCTCTCTGCACCCACACAGCTCTGCCAGGATCCCTGGCCGTGGGGACCTTCCCCCAGCCAGGGCAGGGCTGTGAGGGTGCAGGGGCTGGGCTGGGGTCACTCAATGCTTCCCATGAAGGCTGTGGGGCCAACAGCAGCAAGGGGATGCTTGGAGCTGTGCTGAGCCCCGGGGCTGTGCGGGCACGGGGTCTGCAGCAAGCCTGGCTGCACACCAGCGTGACCACACTGTCTGTCCCTGGCAGTGGTTGTCCCCGAAATCTCTCCTGTGGACCTGCAAGTGGCTACTGTGAAGGTCAGGAGCTGTGTGCATGCGTCTGCCCTTCTGTGGAGCCACGCTCGCCCGTCCCTGCCATGGGCACCCTGTGGCCATTCCCGCCCGTGCTCCTGACACGCGTTGTCTCTGCAGGCCACAGATGCTGACTCAGGGCCGAGGGGAACGATCACCTTCTCCATTGTCAGTGTGGTGCTCGTGGACAACAACGGGGTCAGCCGGCCCTTCGAGAATCTCTTCAAGGTGGTGACAACGCCCGAGAAGGACAGCTACGTCGGGAGCATCCAGTGAGGCCATGGGTCTGGGACAGGGTGGGGGGACTGTGGCAGGGGACAAAGCCATCCTGGGGTCCTGCCCTGGGCATGGTGGCAGGGTGAAGGTTGGGGGACAGTAGTGCCCTCCCAGGGATGTCCCATGGGATCGCTGATGTCCCCATCCTCGCAGGGTGGCCAGCAACCTCGATGGTTCGCTGAAGGGGCAGTACCAGCTGACAGTGGAGGCTCGGGATGGTGAGGAACCAGTGCACTCGACACAGACCACACTGACCGTGAGTGTCACCCCCTGTCCCCCCATCCAGAGACACCCTGTGCCCTGCCCAGCCCTACTCACCCCTGCTCTCCCCGCACAGATCTTCACGGTGGATCAGAGCTACCGCGTTCGCCTCCAGTTCGTGACACCAGTGGATGAAGTCCAGAGTAATGTCGAAATTATCAAAGTGTAAGGGTGCTGGGCTGGGGCGGGAGGGATGCATGGCTGTGCAGGGGACGTGAGCACGTGGGCCAGGACCACTGACCACGTCTCCCAGTTTCATGGACCACGAAGGGGATGGGGCAGGATGGGGCCCCCTCCAGGGGCTGGAGGGTGTCAGGCTGCTTCCCGTGCCCACGAGTGGAGTGGCAGGACACCCGGCCCAGCCTCCCTCCATCCCTCCTGTTCCCAGGGCCCTGACCAGTGCGACCAAGGCAGGGGTCTACGTGGTGGCCATTAGGAGGATGGAGGACACCCGTGCGTCCCAGTGAGTGGGGCCCTGGTGGTGGTGGGGGAGGGGACATGACGGTGGCATCATGCGGGGGTCTCAGCTTGGGGCAGAGCACCGTGCCCTGCGCCCCAGCACTGCGCTCACCCCATCTCTGTGTTCCCGCAGGGTGGAAGCCAAGTCGGTGATGGAGGCGTACTTTGTCTACAGCAATGGCACTGCCCTGGACGTCAACCAGCTGAGTGTGTGCGTGCCGGGGGGGGGCTGCGCACTGGGACCACCACACGCCCGGTCCAGCTGCTCACGTCTCTGCTTCCCTTGGCAGGCTCATACAGTCCGACCCGCTGGTCCTGGCTGAGCTGGTGAAGCTGGGGCTGGCCGTCATCGTGAGTGGGGCTGGGCGAGGGGCACGGCCCCACGTGGGGCGGGGGGGGAGGGATTTGCCAGCTGGGGCTGTGCCCTCACCCCTGCTCTGCACCAGGGCCCCGGGGAGGTGACAAAGCCCACCAGGGAAACAGAGCTGATTGGCGTCATCGCAGGACTGGCAGCATTCCTGCTCATCCTCATCATCATCATGACCCTGACCTTGGTTCTCACTACCAGGAGGTACCACCCCACCACCCCCACTCCTGCCTTTCCCCACCGCCCCAATCCTCACCAGCACCCCCAGACCCACCCCTACCCCCCTCAATCCCACTCCTGCTCACCCCCCTGTCCCACAGCCCAGCCCCTCTGCCCCTCTCACCCATCCTATTCCTGGGCTTTGCAGCTACAAGAGGAAGCTGAGTGCGATGAAGGCTCTGAAGGTGGCCACGACATTCAGTCCAGCCATGGCGCAGCAGGGAGCTGGCATCCCCGGCACCAACCAGTACAACGCAGAGGGGTGAGTCGGGGGGCTCTCTGCAGCAGGGACATGGCTGCCCTGGGCTGACCCCGCAGCCCCACAGGACGGTCACTCACCTGACACCCATCCCTGGACAGGGCCAACCCCATGCTGAACATCTCGCTGGATCCCTCCCACGACCCGGGCTTCCATGAGGACTCCAGCTCTGTGGCCAGGTGAGCTTTGCAGGCAGGTCCCGAAGGCCCACGGGGCTGTCACCCTGTGTCCCACTCCACCAGTGCCTGGGCTCTTATACCCCCAACCCTGCACTCTCCACAGCATGAATTCCCTGGATGAGAACATGGTAGATGCACTCAGTGATGACAACTTCAAGGCCAAGGTGAGCGTGCAAAGAGTGGCTGGTGCCCAGCCGCGAGTCCTGCCCTGTACCTTGCATCCGCTCCTCGCTGCTGTGGTCCCCAGGCTCCTGGACCCCTCCTGTCCCTTCCTCTGCATCCTCTTCACAGCCCCCAACTCCTGGCAAGGACGAGCGTGTCCCTGTCCCCCACTTCTGTCCCTATCCTCCCTGACTGCACTCTCCTCCTGCAGCAGGGCAAAGCTCAGCTGACAGACCCCACGGACGAGGGGGCACTGGTGGCCGCCCTGAACATGAAGGATCCCACCAGGACGGCGTACATCAACACCACCTTCACCACCACAGACCTGTGAGCGGGCATACAGGGAGCAGCAGGGCCGGAGCAGGACTCGGGCAGCTGCTTTGGTGACATTGTGTTCAGAGGCTGGCAATAAACCTGTCCCATGGGGGTCATGGTGTCCGTCAGCCCATATGCCCAGGATGCTCAGCCAACCTGGGGATATCTCTCCTGGCACAAGGTGCTGGTTTTGGGCCAGGCAGGTGTTGGCAGGGGGTGGGAGGAGAGTCACCACAGGGCTTGGCCTGGCTACTTGTCCCCGGGTCCCTTCCCAGGGCTCCTCTGGCCCTGCTTAGCCCCAGGGGAGGGAGGTGCAGGCAGCCCCATGCAGAGGATTGTGCAAGGTTTTATTACCCAACATCCACGTCGACAGGTTGGTCCTCCCGCCCCCTTCCTCCCCCCACCCCCAAAAAAGAAATGAAGACAAATAAAAAGAAGAAAGTAGGTGATGAAGCTGCAGTGCTGGTGTGCTGCAGCTCAGCAGCGCGGGGCTGGAGGTGGGGGACAGCCCGAAGCAGAGTGATGCCCCAGGGCTCCTGGTCTTCCCCTCAAGGCCATGGCCCCACTCCCACAGCCCAAGGCACTGGGAAGAGCTGGCTCCCGGTGAGCGCTGCGGCACTGGCCATAGCCCTGGCTGTGGGCTGGTGCTTCAGCAAGCCTTTGGCAGCCCCCTTCCAGGACAAGAGACAGCCCCACATGGCCAAAACAAGCCCAGGATGTACAACGGGGGCTTGGGGGCACGACTTGCCCCTTAAAGAGGGAAAGGGGCTGCACTGGTGCCTTCAGGCACCTCAAGCCCTCCTGCACCTCTGCCCAGAGGGGATGGTGCAGCTCCCCAAGCACCCCCTTTCTGCAACCTCCTGCCCATCAGGTGTTGGGCACAGGCCTGGGCCCCCCCTTGCTGTGGCACTGCGGGGACAGTCCTCTGCATGGGGCCAGGCTGGAGGGGCCAGGTCCTGCATCCCAGCAGGATGCCACGGTGCTGCCGGATGTGGGGATGCTCAGCCTCCCTGCACGCCGACCCTTTGCTCCTGATGCTCTCCAGCCCGGCGGGACACAGGCAACGTAGGAAAAGTGTTTGAAAAGAGGGTCACAGCCCCACAGGCCACCGAGGAGGAGGTGGCTCCAGGCAGGACACACATGGCTGAAAGTGTCTCTTAAAAAGCTCCAAAAATGCAAACACAGTTCAATAAAAGCCCCCCTCCCCCCTGCCCTGTAAAACCCCAGCTGTAAAAAGTGGCAGCATTTTGCAGATGTCCATCCCCGGCTGCCGTCAAGGAGAACAGAGAGGGGGGCTGGAGGGACACGCGCAGGGACACAGACCCATGTTCCCAGCACGCACAGCCTCTCTAGCACTGAGGCGGATGGACGGGCCCGACAGCAGGGCAGCTTCGTCCCCACCGCCAGCCCGGCAAGGATGTGCCTTGGGCTCTGATGGCCGCCCCAAGGCAGGTTCCCGGGCAGGGCAGCTGGGGGCCGTGGGGACTGACTCCCCAAGTGCCTCCAGCCACAGTGACCAGGACAAGTAGCTCTCTGCCACAGGCGTGGCTGGTCCCAGTTTCTCCCATTTGAGATCTGTCCTGGTGCCCCATGTGGCCATGTCCTCCCAGCTCCAGGGCACCCACGGCACGGCAGTGGGGCAGAGAGGACAGGGCTGTGTCCCCGGGCAGCCACAGGGACCCACGCATGCACAGCTGTGGGCTGGCTGGAGCATGGCCGAGCCCGGGGCAGGCAAAGCAGCAGCACCGTGATGCAGCAGCATCTCTCCAGCATGGGGAGCGACACTGCTGCCGGGGCGCAGAGCTCAGGGGAGCCAGCACTGACCTGCCCGTGCCCACCCTGAGCCACTGCCAGACCTGTGCCACTGGCAGGAGATGCTCCAGGAGCTGTGACCTCCGGCTGGAAGGAGCCACGTCCTTTTTCACACTAAAAAAAGCTACTGAGCACAGAGACGTGACACCACCCTCACATCCCGGGATACCTCCCTGGGGCCGGGCTGGCAGGGGGACCCCAGGCTGGCAGGGGATCCCCAGCGAACGAGACGCCTCACCCCAGTGTGCAGTGCTCCATCAACCACTCCCCGGCCCCAGGAGCCCCGCACGCTGGCAGCGGGTGTCTCAGGACGCCGGGGCAGAGACCCCTCCCCGCAGCCCCCCCACCCCACCAGCGCAGGCAGCGGCTCACTCCATGGCAGGGCCGGTGCGGGAGCAGCACCGGGGCCGCCGGACGTTTTGCAGCAGAGCCCGAAAGACACTGGGCTGCCTCTTGGTCTCGCCTTTGCGGGGGGCTCCCTTGATGGAGCCGGCGCGGGTGCTCTGGGGGGTCGTCACCACCTGCCGCCCGTGCTCCTCAATCTGCTTCTCCAGGTGCTTCTGGATGGCCATGCCCAGCACCTCCACCTCCATGGAGGCCCCGTACACCTCCCACGTCATCCCCTTCTCGTCCCAGCTCACCTCCCGGATGGGCTCCGGAGCCTCCTCCACCACCGTCCCCTTCACGTGCACCTCAGGGTACGAGGTCTGCGGGGACTTGGCCACCGGTGTCATGGGCCCAGTGGCCACCGAGCGTGTCTCCACAGGCATGGACACCTGCATCTCCGCATCCTTCTTGGAGGGCTCCAGGCGTGGGGGGGCAGCCGAGCCCAGCTCTCTCTTGGGGAAGGTGAAGGCAGCAGCCCCCCCCGGGGGGCTCATGGGGCTCAAGGCCACCGACACCAGGGACGCTCGGTTGTCCACTTGTGTCCCCATGTCCTGCGTCCCGGCATCCTGTGGTGGGGTCACCTCAAAGGAGTAGGACTCGCAGAGCAGCTTGGCAGTCCGGGGCTGCTGGCTGCTCCCGGTGTCCGCACCCTGGGCTGGGCTCCCCTCAGCTCTGCCCTGGCCCAGGGCAGCGGGGCTCAGCCCTGCCTCACTCTGGCCACTGCTCCCCACAGTGCCAGTGGGGTCCACTGTACCCCCCTGGGGGTGCTTAGGACCCTCGCCACCTCCTAGCTGGGGTGCAGCGCCTGAGGATGTCCCTGTACCGCCCTGGTTCGACGGCTCAGCTCCTCCGGCGCTGGCGGCAGGCTCCACAAACGCCACGTGTTTGGCAGGAGCCGGCGCGCTCTCTGTGTCCTTGCCGGGCGCCTTGAGGCACGGCTCAGGCAGGGGGGGCGCAGGGGCCACATCCTCCTTCTGGGCACCAGGGCCCCCCATCCCCATGGGACCGCAGGCAGGGGCAGCACCGCTCGGTCCCCCACAGCTCCCCGCCACCACTGCCGTGCTCGGCTCCACGCTGGCGTCCAGAAGCGTGCCAGAAGCTGGTCCTGCCGCCGATGGCACCTTCTCCGTTGTCTGGCCGGCCGCGGTGCCCTGGGCCTCTGGCTCGGCCGTGCAGCAGGTCCTCATGGCACAGCTCCCTGCGGCGCAGCCGGAGCCAGGTGGGCACTCGCCAGCCAGCGGGCAGCCAGGGGAGCTGGCGCCGGGCTTGCAGGCGTCCTCGTCCCCGGCCCCGGCCTGGCGGCTCAGCTGCTGCAGCCCCTGGGGCTCCTTAGCACTGCCCATGCCCGGGGACAGCTGCTCCCATGCTAGTCCCGCCGTGGGGCTGCAAGAAAGAGGAGGGGGCAGTGAGGGGGGAGCAGTGCACGGACCCCAAGCCCCCACGTTGGCTGCCAACTGTTTTTCTCCATGCCTGGCTGCTCCCCAGGTCCAGCAGCCACCCAGAGCACCCCCCCAGCCCCAGCACAGGATGCACGGTGGCACCCGGTGCCCAGACCCGGAGGAACGGTGTCGGCTGCCTACCGTAAGAGCCAGCCTTCCCCCAGCACAGCCAGACCGGGATTGGGATCCAGGCGCTGCTGCGGTTGCTGGAGCGTGGGGACGTGGCACAGGCACCCTGTGGAGAGAGCGGCAGCTTGAGCACAGCCTCGGGCACCAGGCTGAGAGCCTGGGGGGGCTGGCACCCCCTGCCTCCAGTGGCGAGCTGGGCACAGGGTGGGGTGAGAGCGAGCTGGGCCTAGGGGCCAGGGGGGCTGGAGGGCACAGCAGGGGCTCAGGGCAGCCTGAGCTCTTCCCTCTGCTTGCAGCATCCCACTGGAACCAGCATCCCCGGAGCTGGGAGTGATGTGTGTCCCCAGCCACGGGAACCCCCAGCTCAGCCCCTGCGGTGAGGGTCCAGCCGTGCCATGCCGAGCGGGCCGCATACAGGCCCCCTGGCACAGCAGGGGGACACAGTCTGGTGTCACCCGACCGGTCCCAAACCCTCCCCAGCCCCATTAGGCAGCCCAGTAGCAGGAGGATGGTGGGAAGCCCTGAGCTCTCCAGCAGCCCCCCAGCTCTGCCAGTGCCAGCAAGCCCCTCCGGAGCTGGGACCACATGCATCCTGCAGCCGCGGGGCACCCCACACCTCAGTCACAGCCACCCGTGGGTCCTGGAGCGGGCAGTGCTGAGCAGACACGGCTGGAGCCCAGCGAGTCCCCACAGGGGACATGCTGGGAGCTGGCACCAGGCTGGGACCCCACACCACCGGGACCCGAAGTGACACCCCCTCCCATTCCTGTCTTCCCACGCAACACCCCGCTCCCCGTGGGGCCGTGCCGCCCCCCACCCGACCTGCCCTGACAGACCCCACATCCCGGGTGCTGGGGGTGCCGTGCGCCGCTATCGCTGCTCCACGGAGAAGCTGTGAGTCCTTGCACACGCGTGTGCAGGAGCGCAGGCAGACACGCGTGTACACACACACACACACACACGTGTGCACACACACACACACACACACACACACACACACACGCGTGTGCACACACACACACACACACACACACGTGCACACACACACACACACGTGTGTACACACACACACACACACACACACACACACGCGCACACACACACACACACACGCACACACACACACACACACACACACACACACACACACCCACACGCGCCCCCACACACACACGCACATGCCAGCACATGGCCGCGGGCACACCCGCCCGCACGGACACGCGTGTACGCGCACCGGTCCCGGTTCCCCGGCCCAGCCCCGGACAAAGCCGCCCCCGCGGCAGCCCCACCCGGGGGGAAGCCGCCCCCTCCCCATCGCTCCCCCCGCCCTGGGGGTGCCGGTACCGGGCGGGCGGCGGTCGCAGCTCCCGGCCCGGCCCCGCCACGTGCGTCCCAGGGCTGCCGTTACCTGCGGCGGCGACTGCTGCCGCCCGCTCCGGTCCCGTCCCGCTCCGCTGNCACCCCGGACCGCTCCCCCCCGTCCGCCCGCCCCGGCGCCCCCGGGCAGCGGTGGGGAGGGGAGGGTGGACGGGCTGCCGCGGGGACGGTGGGGGTCCCGGCACCCGCGTCACCCCCGGTCTCATCGCTGTCACCCCCTCCTCAGCCGCCCTGGGAGCTCCCCATCGCCCCCCGGCACTCCCCAGCATCACCCCCGTGTCCCCCCGCGATGGGCACCCCCCGGGGCACCCGGGCACACGGCCGGCCCCGGGCTGCCCGAGGGTCCCCCACCCTTAGCGTGGGTCCCGTGGGTGGGGGTGACAGCAGCACAGATCCTGGTTCCCTTCCTACCTGCTGATGGAGACGGTCCGTCCCGAGCATCACCGGGGGGCTGCACCCCAGCCAGCCCGAGGGACGGGGACAATGGGCCACCGCGGTGGGGATGGGGTGGGCTCCCGCGTACCCCTCGCCCGTGGGGGGGGAGGACGGGGAGGGGAGAACGTCCCCGGCTCCCTCCCGGCAGCGCTCGCCTCTGCTCCGGGCTCAGGCTTTGTCTAACTCCTTCCCACGCACTCCCGCTCGCGCTGCGGGGGGGCAGGCGGCCTGCTCGCCTCGCCTGCATCCCTGCACCCCCCCCAAAGCCCCCCGGCATTCCCCCCAGAACCCCCCATCGCCCTATAGGGTCAGCATCCCCTGCCTGCCCTGGGGGTGTCGGCGCTGGGGCAGGAGCTACAGATCTATAGGGTTTGAGGGGGGGTTTATACTGTTAACCCCAGGATGGGGGAACCCTGCGTTGGGGTTAACCTGAGCACCCCCCCCTTCAGCCCTATAGATCTATAGGGTGAGGCCGGCTGGATGGGAGCTGGCACACCTGGTTGCTTGGAGACAAGAGAGGTTGGAAATGCTCCTTCCAGTAAACAGCCAGCCTGGAACAAAACCCCGAGGGCTAAAAATAGGGAGGCAGGATGTGGAAATAAAATAAAAAGTGTTGCTTCCCCCCCCTTGGGGCAGAGCAGGGCACCCCTGTGTCACTGCCGGGCACCCCAACGGGTGGCTGGGGTGATGGTGTGGGGGTGCATTGCTGCACCCATCAGCATGTCCCCCCTCAAGGTGTTTCTCCCCACCCACAGTCCTGTGTGCTAGTCCCAGTCCCGCAGCATGGACTGGTCCCAGTTGTCCCCTGTGGGGCACAGGTGTGCGTTTACATCCCACGCTGCCCAGTATGGGATCAAACCCAAGCCTGGGCGCAGACCCTGGGGGGGACAAGGGACACCACAGGCAGGATCAAGCCCTGGCAGAGGAGGGGACAGTAGTGTCCCCCATTCCCTGGCTGGGACTTTGCCGCGGGCGGGGGGCTGCGGGCACACTCTGCTGGTGCTTGCTTCCACCCGCCACTCTCAGCTCTGCCAGCAGCCCCCCTCCCCAACTCCATCTGCCTCTGAGCACCCAGCACACCCCTGTCCCTGACAGGGCTGGCCAGGGGGGTCTCGGGGAGCATCCCCACCCCCAGGCAGCCTTCATCCCAGGCTGGTTGCCTCCTCTTCCTCCTCTCCCCGCCCGGGCACCTCAGGGCTGGCAGGAGAACAATAGGGAGGAGGATGAGTAAGATGGTCCCCATTGCCTTGGCAACGCACTCCCGCGCTGCCGCAGCTCCAGCGAGGAGTCAGGCAGCTGCCTGAAAAGCGCATTCTCCCTCGGCGGAGGGGGCTGCCGGCACAGGTAGCATGGCAGCCCCCTCCCTCGGTACCACGGCCCACCTCCCACGCCTGCACGGGCAGCGCCACGTGAACGCGCCGGGCTCCCCCACAGCCGCCAGCACGCCGCCGGCGCCCGCACACGCCGGTGCAGGCAGCCACACGAACCCGGCACACGGCTCGGGCCCGGGCTTGGCTCTGCGCCATGGGGCTCGCTGGTGTCTGGTCGTGCCGGGGAGTGGTGGGATGCAGCCGAAATGGTCTGGCCAGGGAACATGCTCCCGTTGGGGCTGCCTGGCGGGAAGGTGATGGGTTTCCCGTGGCCGCCAGCCGCCGTGCCACCTTCACGCTCAGCTGCCTGCATTATCTGCGGGCAGGGAGGCCGGGCTCTGGAGCTGATGGGGTGACAGCTAATGGGAGCGACAGAGGATGCCCGGGGGCACACGGCTCCCATCACCGACTGCAGCCATGCATCCCACACTGCCACCCAGGCTCCCCTCCCCAGGAGGGGTCACGCTGTCAGTTGGGGGACATTTGGCATGCCCAGATGTGTGAGTGCCTTGGGATGACAAAGTCATTACCGGGAGATCCAAAAGCACCAAACACCCTAAAAATAGCACTGCCTTCCCAGCTGCCTCAGCAGGGAGGTGTTGGGGGGGTACCCGATCCCTGCCAGCACCCCCTGCCCCAGGTGCCCCGAAACACAGCCCATGGCTGGGGTTGACCTGCCCCAGCCCCGTGGGTGGGAGGGCACCACAGTGGGGACACCACAGCCTGGGCGCGTTGCTGGGTGCAGGCAGGGCCCCCAGTGCAGGCAGGGCCCCTGATGGCCCCAGAACCGGCTTGGGGCAGGGGCAGAGGAAGGCACAACCCCACTGCTGGGGTGGCGGCGTGGGGCTGCACAGGCCCCGGGAGCCGGGTGGTCATCCCATGGGCCCCCTGCCCCATGGCCCCCATGACCCCCCTGCCCCACGGCCCCCTGCC
>VZTO01015710.1:0-14246 GCA_013400615.1 Syrrhaptes paradoxus | reverse complement strand
CCCGCATTGCCCCACCCCTTTGGACCATCTTCTCCTTGTGCAGACCCCGGCCCCATCTTCCCACCTCTCATTGGCCAGAAAATCAGCCAATCAGAAGAGCCTTGCAGCACCCACCCCGCCCATTTTGCTCTCCACAGCGCCCCTTGTGGCCATCCTGACAGGGCTCAGCCAATCAGAGAGCCGTTTGCTGAGGGGCGTGCCCTCAGCCACCCAGGACGGCCCTTATTGGCCAGTGCCAGGGCGGCGGGGCAGAGCAGCCATGCTGGGGGCCGTGGGGCGGTGGCTGGGCCGGGTGGACACCATGGCGGTGCCGGAGCGGTGCCGGGGCACAGCCAGGCTGGCGGGGGGCAGCCCCGACGCCCCTGGGCTGCTGGCCATGGTGGAGGCCTTCTACGGGCGGGCAGCGGCGGTGGTGGAGGCGGAAGCGGCCCAGCGGGGAGGGCTGCCCTGGGTGCGCGGGGTGCTGGAGACCATCCGGCGCTGCACCCACGTCCTGGAGGTGGCCTTCCCCCTGCGCAGGGACAGCGGCACCTGGGAGGTGGTGCAGGGCTGGCGGGCCCAGCACAGCCAGCACCGCCTGCCCTGCAAAGGGGGTGAGGCAGGGACCCGCGGCTCTGCTACATCCTCTGCATCCCTCCCCAGCCCTGTGTACGGGGCGCTGCCGGGCTCACCCCCGCCTGGCTCGGGGAAGCCTGAGGGGGTGTGTCTGCATTGACATGGTGGTGGGTGGGATGCGTACGGAGGTGCCCAAGAGGATGCTCTCCTGGATGCATCCTGCAGAAGGACAGGAGGGACCTGGGGAAGGCAGCTCTGCCAACCTCAGCTGCAGTCCAGCTGCTCCAGCTCGTGCCAAGCACAAGAGTAGCGTGGCTGGTGGCCACCCCGTGTGCATTTGACTCCTCATCCTCAGCCTCAAAGTAGAGACGGTTGTTCTGAGCCTGAGAGGGGGGGTCCCAGCCTCCCATCCCCTCCCCCTTAACCTGGGGCTTTCACCGTGCTGCAGCTGCACAGTTCGAGGGGCTGCCACAGCAAACACCAGTGTGGGGGGGATGGCTGGCTGGTAGGAACCTGCTTTCTCTTCTGCGGTGATCTGGACAAATGGGTCTAGCTGAATGATGGCTGATCACCTATTATGACTAGATGCTGCTGTTTCAGAAGAGTCAAAGCCTTTCCTACAGTGCCTCTGTGCCATTTGTGGTAAAAAGGCAGGGACTCTTCATTTCTCCTCTCTCCTTTCCCAGGGGTTCGTTTCAGCAGTTCAATCGGCGCTGATGAAGTAAAAGCCCTGGCTGCATTAATGACATACAAATGCGCTGTAGTGGGTAAGTACAAGGGGAACGTAAAGCGTGTGGTTACTTGGGCATGGGATGGGGCCATGATACAGTGAGTCAGGAAAGCTTGTTGGATGCTTTGAAAATCAGAAGTGGTCTAGAAGTGCAGGATGTTCCTCTGGGCACGGATGTGCAAGGGCAAGGCTTGCTGTGGCTGCAGAATATGCCTCTGGCAGTCTGGGATGTTCATGTTAATCAGGGAGCATCAAGCACCGTGCTTCTCGGAGGCAGTCTCTGTGCCTGGGTTGTCATGGATTCAGCTCTGGCTGGTGTTGTTGGTGGCAGGCTCAGGGGCCACATCCTGTCCTGTCTTTGTCTCCGCTCTGCCGAGGCCACATGGCATTAGGGGGGAGCTGTGTGTGGCGTGGGGAAGCAGTGGGCCCTTGTCTGGATTCACCACCAAGGTCGTGACTGCCATGGTCACCTCCTCCCCTGTGGAGCAGGCAGAGAACATCTCACCTGGTCTTTTCCAGATGTTCCTTTTGGTGGTGCCATGACGGGTGTGAGGATTGATCCAAGGAAATACTCGGTGAGTTCACTCTTCTGCTTCCCCCGCCGATGGCCCATAACTCACGCTCTGTTTGCACAGCCCTCCCTCTGCGTGTATGGCAGCGATGCACTCTGACAAACGGGGGGAGACGTCTGTAGTGAGTAACACTCACCCAGCGACTGTGAAAAGCTGCTTGGGGCAGGGAGAGGAGTGGTGAACTCTGGCTAACGGGTCAGCGCGTCTGGCCAGGCACACGATGGAGGAGTCTGGAGTGGGGACGCTCCTGCCGCTGCCTGCTGTGCTGGGGGAAGGTGCAAATCAGCGAGGGGTTGGAATGGCAGTGAGCAAAGGGACCAGGAGTTCATACATCTCTTTTTTTGATCCAGGGTCCCCAGTGGCTGTGAATTAACTCCTTGGAGATGTCAGGGTGTGCGCTGCACAGGCAGGGCAGGGCAGCTGCTGGATGCTGTACCACAGCTCTGTGATTTTTACTGGGGCCTGTAGTAACAACTGTGTTTTGTTGTTCTTGCACAGGAACATGAGCTGGAGAAAATAACACGGCTTTTTACTATTGAGATGGCCAAGAAGGGATTTATAGGTGAGAGTGGGTTTGTCCCAGTTCTGTAAGCAATGTGTGGCTGGCAGGCAGAGGAGCAGGCAGCGGCTGCCTGGCTGAGCAGGCACAGAGGCGGCCGCTCACAGCAGCTGCCTGTCAGCAGCACTTGCTGTCCTGGTGCTCTGCTACCTGTTCACCACTTCGCTCTTCCTGCGCTGTGAATTTGGAGCAGGGGGAGCCTCGTGCGGTGCCAAACACGGCAGGACTGGTCCAGGCTGCTTCCCAGCTACTGCTGGGCAGGGGTCTCACCTGGGTGTTATCCTCTGTTCCCACTGGCCTGCGTGGTAGCAGGAAGGAGTGAAGGTTTCTCCTGCCTCAGCATGTGATAGAGAGCTCAGTGGGTGCTGGTCACAAGGCAAAGACCTTTACATTCCCTCTTTACTTGAAAGTATTGGGAAGGGACAAGACAAAGACCCTGCAAAAGCCAAAGCTGTTCATGCCTGAGAGAAGCTGAACAGACCCTGGGGCACGAGCAGCAGCACGCTTTGGTCAGGGGACTCCCTGGTGTGCCCAAGGACGTGATCAATCTGCAGAAATCGCCTGGCTGTACACGTGCCATTGGTTGGAACAGAGCAATCAAACTGCAAAGATGTGATCTGACAGATTATTTTACCTCCGCAGGGCCTGGGATTGATGTGCTGGCCCCTGATGTCAGTACTGGGGAGCGAGAGATGTCCTGGATAGCTGACACCTACACCCACACGCTGGGGTACCGGGTAAGCTCTGACAGTGCTGGTTTGGAGCCTGGGATGCCATGGGCACTACCAAAGTTTGTGCCCAGAGGCCCTTGCCAATGAATTTCTTCAGGTTTAGCTGAGGCTCTGGGAAGGGTGAGGGAACCTGAGGCTGGGGGAAAGTCGTCTCTTAGAGGACTTGCACCAGGTGAGACCGTAACCTTCGGTCTCCCCATCCTGGCCTCACAGGATATCAACTCCCAGGCATGTGTGACAGGAAAGCCCATCAGCCAGGGAGGTGTCCACGGGCGACTCTCTGCCACTGGGCGGGGGATCCTGCATGGCATCGAGAACTACATCACCAACACAGACTACATGGACCGCATCGGCCTCAGCCCCGGCTTCCCTGGCAAGACCTTTGTGCTGCAGGTGAGTGCTCAGCCCAGCTGGAGCTCTGAACAGGACACTTCCTCGGGATCTTTCTACCCCTCCTTTCTGGGAGATCTTTCAGCCTCAGCTCCTGCAGTGCTGCCTGGACATGATTTCCCAAATCTCTCCTCACCCTGTGGCAGCTGGCACTCATTTGAGGAGTGTTTCAGACCTGCTGCGTGCGGTGGTCCAGGCCTGCTGCACAGGCATTCCCAAGGCTTCTCTGTAGCCATCCTGTCTGAAAACGCTCATAAGATGGAGCCTGTGACTGATGCTCACCTGCACAGCAGGCAGAGCAGAGAGGTGCCAGGACACAGTGGGCTCTGCCACACTGGGTGGAAAGATCCAATCCCCGTGACAACTTCACTTTTCTGCCACCTCCAAACCAGCCGCAACAAGCTGTGATGTTACCCATGGTGAAGGTCCTGCTCATGGGTGCAGCCACCATCTCTTCTGGATGCTCTGTGGGTCTGGCCCACACTGGCCTGCCTTGCCCAGCAGCCTGGGAGCTCGGTGGGACCCTGAGAGGGCCAGCCTTGCCTTTTCTTCTCCCAGGAAGGACCTTCCCTTCCCTGCAGCCCAGGGCCCACTCACAACCGCGGTGAAGTGCTTCCCCCTGCTGTATGCAGCTCCAGGAGCCTCTGCTCTCAGCCAGGCACTGCTGCCCTGATCCACTGCCCTCTGCCCACAGATGCCCATTTCTTGCTGAGGCCACTGCTCTCTGCAAGAGGGAAATAAGCTGGAAACAGGGCAGCTTAAGTCTTGCCTGCAGCCAGCATTTTGTGCTTTCCTCTGAGAGCTCGCTCCTTGAGGCAGCTCCCTGCTGGGGGAAGAGGCTTTGAACCGAGGCTGCACCTGGAGCTGCTGGCCCTCAGGAATGACACTGCTTTTGCTCATCCCTTCCCTTTGCCCACGTTCTTCTGCTTCGCTGATGTGGCAGAGGATGAGAAGGATGAAGTCCTTGGCTACTGTTTGTATAATTTTTCTGTGTTTGGGGGATGTTTTTGCAGTCTCAGGAACCAGCACTGCTTTTAGGAGCTGTACCAAGCTGGCAAGCATTTTAGGGCAGACGGTGCAAAATAATCTGTTCCCGTAAGAAGAGCTGAGCTACCCCCATGGCTCTGCCTTGTGCTGGTGCCACAGCAGCCAGTGTGAGGTGCAGGAGGATTGCTCAAATTGTGCCTAGATGCTGTGTGGTGCCCACCAAGAGACTGTTTCTCACTGGATCTGTTTTCTGTTGAGGTCGGCTCTTAGAAGCTGAACAGCATGCTGTGTTTGGAACATCACGTCCAGGAGCTCTGGAGGTGATAGACAGGCTGAGCTAGGAGCCTTTATCCCACGGGCTCTGCTTTTCACAACTCTCTAACTAGCCAAGGAGATTTCTCTCCTGCCAGGTCCTAGTCTCCATCGAGCCAAAACACTCACCGAGCTGTTAGATCAGGGCTTCCTATTTGTGCTTCTTAGCTCAAGCTCCCGAGAGGGGGCTGTTACCAGAGCAGTGGGTCAATTTTCAGTGTTTGTCCCCGTGACTGCCCTCTCCCCAGACAGTCTCTGGTCTGTGTTGCTGTAGGGCTTTGGCAAAGTGGGGCTGCACACCATGAAGTACCTGCATGAGTACGGAGCCTGCTGCATCTGTGTTGGGGAGACAGATGGAGCCATTTACAATCCCAGAGGGATTGACCCCAAGGAGCTAGAAGACTATGAGCAGGTGAGTTGAGCCCAGCCAGCTCAGCCCCTGCTCTTAGGGGGTGGTGCTCAGTGCCTGTCTCTGAAATGCCCACAGAGAAGGGGGCTGCCCCTCGCCTTCTGCAGAGTCCAGCTCTGAGGGCAGTGTTCAACGCTGCCAGGATGGGCCCAGCAGCACTCTCCTGCTCATTCCAGGGTCACGGCACCATAGTTGGCTTCCCAAAAGCAGAGCCCTACGATGGCAGCATCTTGGAGGTGCCCTGTGACATCCTCATCCCTGCCGCTATCGAGAAGCAGCTCACAAGGGAGAATGCACCCCGGGTGCAAGCAAAGGTACAGAGCGCTCACACCGCACGCGCCCAACAGGCTCCGGGTCAGTGCAAGTGGCAGCAGCCCAGCCGGACCTTTGCTTTTGGTGCTCAGCACCCCAAGGAGGTGTCACATCACTGCACTGACAACTCACACCCTGTGCCAGGGGGACAGAGCCTGAGGCAGAGGTGGCAGGTGGTGTAATTCAGGGGAAGAGGGAAAATCTGAGCCCTTCCCTTTGCTGGCAGGGAGCAAGGATTGTTGGAGTGACCTTGGCTGGCTCTTCTGGCATCCTCAGTCACCATTGCTGTACCAGACCCTCCCCCAGGGCAGGGGAGGTGACATCCTCGAAGGTGCTGGGTGTCACAGTGTTGACACTGAAAATCATAAGCAGCCGATAAGAGTGAACAAAGTAGGGGACTGCTACGAATACGAGCTTGCTCCCTTCACTGTGAGATCTAGGACAAAAGGGACAGGGCGTGCTGGGACCTGGGCCTCTGTCACAGCCAAGGTCTTTTGCAGCCTGAGCCTTTAACCATTCTGTGCGAAACATGAGTCCTGAGCTTTTGCTCATCCTGAACAGCTTTGGTGCAGAGGTGAGCAGCCAGATCCCTGCCACCAGAAGGGGCCATGTGGGGAGGATCCAGCATTAGGGAAAGCAGCCTGACACTGTTTTTTTCCTTCATTTCTTCCACCTATCTCACCTCTGCTCTGCTTGTGCTTGCAGATCATTGCAGAAGCTGCCAACGGCCCCACTACGCCAGCAGCACATGAGATATTCCTGCAAAGAAACATCCTGGTCATCCCGGTATGTCCATCCCCATGCACACGGGGAAATGGTGGGCTCGTGGCCATTAGGGCCACCAGCTGCACCAGTGTGGATCCAGCTGGGCTTTGCCAGCGTTGATGCTGCTCTCTAAGTCAGCCTGTTCCTGCCTTGCCCCCAGCTCTTGAGTATATCTCAGATGCTCATTTCCCTTCTGAACCCTCCTGGTTCTTGGCTGCACCAGCAGTAAACCACAGGGCTCCTGGCCAGCACTGGGATGTCCTGTGATGGCTGATGGGCCAACAGCAAACTGTGCCACATCACATGGAGTGTCAGAGCAGCTGGTGTCTGCTCAGAGACAGTGCAGAGCCCCCATGTCTCTAGGATTTGGCCATCCCAGTAACCTCAGGACTGTCCTTGAGGACAGAGCCCAAGGGTACGGGAAGGGGCCCAAGGTAGAGGAGGAGAGATCCCCAGGTCAGTCATGGGTCTCAGGGTCACCCCAAGCAGCAAATCTGAAGCATGTACTGCCCTTGGCAGGACGTGTATGTGAATGCAGGTGGTGTGACTGTATCCTTCTTCGAGTGGCTGAAGAACCTGAACCACGTCAGCTACGGCCGCCTCAGCTTCAAGTACGAGTGGGAATCCAGCTACTACCTCCTGCAATCAGTGCAGCACAGCCTGGAGCAGTGGTTTGGCAAGGCCAGAGGGGAGATCCCCATCATCCCGTCTCCAGAGTTCCGGGCCCGTGCAGCTGTAAGTGGCTACAACCACAGAGGGGTGTCCTGGCTCGCTTGTTTCATCCTCCCAAACACTCCTGTCTGCTGTCCCAGTGCTGAAAGCTGAGCTTGGGGCACATGCAGAGCCCCGCGTGTATCATCCCACTGATGACAGTGATGGGGTGGAGATGCCACGTGTGGGGCCCCAGCCCTGCCATCCGAGGGTGCTGCCAGGTGCCGCAGGGAGTCCCCTGGGAGCCAAGCCATGTGCTGGAACCAGCTGCAGAGGTGGCAAGCCGAGCTTGGACCACCTGTGGTGGTTTTGCATCAAGCACAGGGGCTGTGCTTGATAAATGGGTTTGGAGGGCCAACCTCCATCATCTCCTAAAAAAGATTCAATTGTTTTCCACCTCAGGGTGCCTCAGAGAAGGACATTGTGTACTCGGGACTGGCCTACACCATGGAGCAGTCAGCCAAGGTACCTGCGAGAGCTCCTGGCCTTACCCATCCCTGCTCTTGGGCCCCTTCCCTTGCTGCGGAGCTCTGTGCTGTATCTGAGGGGTGCCCACCCACAGCACCCCATCACCACACCTGGCAGGTCAGCACAAGGCCGGGGTGGTGGCTGTGTCCACACTTCAGGTAAAGCCTGATGCTTAGCAATGCCCCTTGTTGCTCTCAGGTCCTTGTCCCTCTCTCTGTCCCCACAAACCCATATGCCCCAGGGGGTTGCTTAGATGAGCCAGGAGGTGCAGTGCTGGGTGGAGGTCTCACGCTACCCCTTGGGGACATGGCTGGGTGCTGCATTCAGCAGTGTGAGCGGTGTGTGTGGAGCCCACCCATGGGTGCAGGGTCTGTGCCCAGGGGAGCACCGTGGGGCAGCAGTGGGAGCATCTCCAGACTTGCTTGTAGGTGGCTCCAGGTCCTACAGAACAGCCGGTCATTTGGTGCAGGGGTGACCTCTTCCCCCTCAGGTGCTCCTGGGGCCTCGCTTGGTGCTTGCACACATGGTGCTGCCTATACCCCTCCTCTCTGGGTCCTCTGCTCCCCCTCACCCCCAGACCCTCCCCACACACCCTGGCCTCACTGCCCTCCTCTTTCTCCAGCAAATTATGAGCATGGCTGCAAGGTACAACCTGGGCCTGGACCAGAGAACTGCTGCCTACCTGTGCGCTCTGGAGAAGGTGTTCACCGTGTACAACGAGGCCGGCTTCACCTATTGATACAGCACCCGGCAGGGCTGCCCTGGCGTCACGGTGAGGGGCACAGTCCTGCTGCGCAGGGGGTGCCCAGGACACCCTGATCTCTATAAATGGTTGGTTTCAGCATGTTCTTTCCCTGCTACCTGGCTCTTGGCTCTCCTGGGCAGGGGACTGTCTTCCTCTGTCTTCCTCTGCCCCAGCCCCTGTACAGCCTCCTTGGCACTGGCGAAAGCCGTGCTCGTGCTGGTTTGGGTGTCCATGCCCATGGCTGGCAGAATCGGAGAAGGGAAAAAGAAAATGCAATTAGCTGTAGGGAAGGGGACAGTCCCCGGCACAGCCAGCCCCACGAGCAGCCATCTCTGTCCATTTCATAACCCAGGGTGGGCGCTACAAGCACTGCTGCAACTGGCGCAGACACAGGGAGCAGAGCCAGGGCAGGGATTTGCAGGCATCAGCAAACCTGTTGTGTGTCCGCGATGACTGCTGCAGCTTCAAGTCTTTGCTGGCAAAGCTGGTGAGCCAGCACGGGTGGGGGATTTAATCTGATATTGACTCAGCCCAGCCTCTCACCCCAGCCTGTGCTGCAGCCAAGGGGCTGGAGGCTGGCTGGGGACCCAAGCAGGGTTGGTGGCCCTGCCCTGGGGGAGCTGAAGGCCCAAGGACTGCACAAGGGGAGTGCACAGGACCCCCTGCAGTGGTGGGCATTGCTCAGTGGTGTGTGGCAGTCAGCTGCCCTCACAGTGGTCACACTGTGTGCCAGCCCTGTCCCCAGCCCCCTGAAGGGGCACAGCAGAGAAGAGGCTCCCCTTTGCTCTGTGCTTCCAGCACAAGATCAGGCTGCATCTTTAGGAGCTACCTTACCAACAGCAGCACATCCTGCTGCAGGGCGGGCTGCGGGAAGCCTGCACCCATCACCTGCCCCCTCTCAGCCAGCACAGCCTGTGTCTTCTGGCAGCCCCAGGGGTTGGAGCTGGGAGGGAACCAGTGCTCAAGCCCAGGACTGTGTCTGGCCTTGTCCTGGCTCAGGGTCCTCAGCCCCAGAGAGCCCTCTGCATCCACCTGCAGATGCAAAGCTCAGTCGGCAGCACACAGGCAGGTGGCATGGGGACAGTGCCCGTGCCCCAGGGCTCAGCCAGAGCGTGTCTGGAGGCCCAGGGCACGGCTGATGACACAGGGGTGAGCAGACAGAAAGGCATCTTTTCTTCACAAGGACCCAGTCCTGCCTGGTCTCCCAGCCAGAAAGGGTCAGCTAGTCTGCTCCAGACCCTCATTCAACTTCACGAAACTACCCCTGCCACCAAAGCACAGGGCCACCCCTCTCCCCAGGGAACACACAGCCAGGACCAGGGGGCTACAGACAAGAGTTGGCTTTATTCACAGACACGGGGACAGCTGTGTCACTGGCAGCTGCCCTCGTATTGCACATCCAGCGACAGGGGCGGGGGGATATCCATGCCACGTCACAACACAGCGTCGGCACTACAGGACCTTGGGATGGGGGGGGCATGGGCACTGTCACCACCCAGCAGGCTGGGGAGCAGGATTGGGCGCCAAGGGTTCACGAAGGCAAAAGACCCATCCACCCATAGACAGATATAAAAAAAAATATAGTTCCACGATGACCAGAGCAGAACCACAGGGACACGCGTGCAAGCAAAATGTACAGCAGCCCGCAAGCAGGTCAACATGCTTCGTACAGACACAGACACGCTGGGATGCAGCCGGGGTTTATGGCACTGGGAGGGATACAGAGCGATAAACCCGGGCTTCACGCACACACGCACGCACACACGCACACCGGCCCTTGCGGGCAGCACCCACAGCTTGGGCACGCGCCAGGGCTCTGGGGCTTGGACATGGTGGGATTTTCTCACTGCTAGACACGGTACGGAGACACGGACATGGTCCCTTGGAACGGAACTGGAGGAAGAACTCGTGAGCGAACGGGGCAGGGGCACCCCTGCTTCTCCCCGGCATGCGGGCACCGGCCGGGGCCAGCTGGGGAGGAGCAGGGGGCTACCGGCGGTTCGTTGTGCTGCTGGTGGAAGAGGCGAGGACGGGGGTCCATTATGCCTCCGGCTCGTATTCCTGGTATTCCTCCTGTGGGGTGGGGAAAGAAAAAGCCGGTGAAAGAACCTAGGTGGGGCACGGAGCCCCTGTCCCCCCACCCGTCTCTGGGCCAGCCTGTCTGTGAGGATGCAGGGCTGCGTGCACCAGCCACCTGGAATGGGCAGGCTCTGGGCTTTGCTCCAGACAGTGATGGCCACTGGCACGCTGAGCACCCCGTGCCCCCTGTAGTGCCCTGCACGCCTTTGCCACCCAGTCCCCTCACCTGCGGGGGCTCCTCGTAGTTCTCCCCCTCTGGCTCCAGCAGCGGCTCAACCAGCGGCTCCTCCACAGCTTCCTGGGCCACCTCCTCCGGCTGGGGGTGAACCAGGGGGTCAGTCCCACGCACACAGCCCCCACCTGGCACCCACCCTCCCTGCTCCTGCCAGAGACCAGCAACGCACCCGGGAGACTGGGGGGTCCATGTGAGGGGCACTAGAGGGGCCCAGTGGGCACCCCGGGCACACACCAGCCCACCAAGCTGGGAGGTGACAGGCAGGGGTCCAGGGGAGCCAGGGCTGGGTGTGCAGCTCCCTGCACTGCTCCCAGCCACAGGCAGGTGCTGGGTGCCCAGGCAGGCTCCAGGCACTGGCGGGGCAGCTGGAGTATCCTGCATCCCTGGCAGGGGAGGGCAGTGCTGGTAACCCCTCCCCAGGGCTGGCAGAGCGGCTGGCAGGAGGGAAAGGGGGGCAGTCGATCCCTGCCGTGCAGCGGCGGTGGCCTCATTTCTGCAGCTGATGCTATTTTGGGCTAAGCTGGCAGCCAACAGCTCATGGGGACGGCGAGATGCGAACCCGCTGCCCCTCCCCGCCCCGCCACTCCCGCAGCTGTCAGGTCACCTCGCAGCCGCTGGAGCGATGCGCCGCTGGCCCGCGTCGCCAGCCGCCATGCGGGAGCTCACGCACGCACACGTCCGCAGCAGCCGCGCACGCAGCCGGCACGCTCGGAGCAGCGACGCCTGCCCACCCTGGGCACCGGCAGAGCAGCTGGGGACCCTCAGGGTCCCTCCCACAGGGCTGGGGAGCAGCTGGGGGGCTCCCCACTGGGGCTGGGGAGCAGCTGGGGGGTTCCCTACCAAGCTTGGGAACATGCCAGCCTCCCAGTGGGCATAGAAGCAGTCGGGGGGGGGGGGTCTCACCTTCAGGTCCGCAGGGAACTCCTCCTTCTTCACCAGCCCGGTGGCTGCTGCGATGTTGCCAGCCCCGGTGAACGCTGCTTCACCCAGCTGGGACGCCTGTTCCTTTGCCTTCTCAGCCACTGCAAGAGTCAGGGTGCCCATCAGTGCCCCCCACCCATGCCAGGGAGGGGTGCCCAGCCACGGCTCCATGCCCCGCACCATCTGGGTGGACTGTCAGGGAGTCACTGGGCAGGATCAGACCCTCCTGCCTGGGTGCTGGGGAGGGGAGGGGGCCGGGACGCTGCTCTGCAGCTGGGCAGGGAGTGTGAGCAGCCGCCGCAAATCCTCCGTTGCGGGGCCCTGTTATATAAGAGGCTTTAGCCGGGTGACATCAGCCCCTCAATTAGCCCCTGATCTCGTTAGTGCGGCTGCACTCTTGGGGCCAGAGGGGTACCGTGGCCGGGAGCTGGAGGGGACCGTACCTGAGGTGACGCCTTGCACCACGCCTTGGGTTTTACTCCCTGGGGGTAGAAAGAGACAGAGAACAGATTAGAGGGGCTGGTGGCCGGGTTCTGCTATGTACTGTGCCTGGGACCCCAGCAGGACTCTGCGAGCTGGGGCAGCATCCTGCTCGCCCCCCAGCCCAGCCATGCCAGGGCAGCCAGGGGTCCGAGCACCCACCCAGCTCCCCACAAAGCTCTGCCGGTCCCTGCAGGAGCTCAGGCTGGGGCAGCACAGGGCCACCACGGTGTCCCAGGCAGAGCAGAGACCCCAGGGCCCTGCGCCATGCTGGGGCAGAGCCACGTAGGGCGAGCGCCAGCCGTGCTGCTGAGCACAGCCTCTCATGGGAAGGGGGATCCGTATCCCGGGATGATGCCAGCATGGCACGGCAACCCCCAAAACAGAATGGGCCAGGGCTGGGTGCTGCTGCTGGCCACACTGGCCCTACCAGGCCACCTACTAGCCGTGATGCTGCCTGCAGATGCCAGGACACCCCATGGGGCAGGGAAATCAGGTAGCTCCTGCAGGATGGGGCCTCGGGGCACTGCTTGAGCTGCTGCACCCATGGCATGCACCCCTGGGCAGGGTGGGGGTCCAGGGCAGGCACTCACCACTGCCTGGGGGAACAACTCTGGGCCCCCCACAGGACTGGAGCCCTTCGGAGCAGGAGGGAGCCCCAGCCCACGCCTCCCCCCATGCTGCAGGCAGGGGCACGCTGCCCCCTCCCTGCCTGCGATGTCTTCTAGGACATCTAGGACATGGCCCGGCATGGACCTCAGCCCCAAGGGCAGTGCGTAGGGACCCCTGAGCTGCCAGCCGGCTGCAGGGGGGATGCCAGTGGAGCCGCGGTGCCCGGGTGCAGAATGTGCTCCATGGGCACGGCCTCTCTGAAGGGGACAAACGTGTACCCAGCGCCCCTGCTGTGGGCCGGGCACATCCCAGTGTGGAGGTCACCACCTCCATCACGGTCCCTCTGCGCTCCTGCCCCACAGCATCCCCGGTGGGGACCCTCGAGGCCCTCGGGGAGCTGCAGAGGTCCGGTCCCCGTGGGTCCCATCCCTTCAGCCTGGAGGGACCAGCCCCAACCCGCGGGGCCCCATCCTCCTGCCTGCACCCCGCGGGCAGGGCGCTGCGGGGCACCCGCCGGCGGGGGGGTCGTAGCGGGGAAGGGGCAGGGGAGGGCGAGATGGGGGAGCGCGGCCGGGGACAGGTGGGGACGGCAGGGGGACGGGCAAGAGGACGGGCAGAACGATGCAAGGGCAAACGCAGGAGCAGGCAAGGGCAGGCAGAGGGAGCCGGCAGGGAACGGCAAGGGATGAGCCGGGGGGCGGGCAGGGGACAGGCAGCGGACGGGCAGAGATAAGCCGGGGAGTAGGCAGGGGGACAGGCAGGGATGAGCCGGGGGGTGGTCAAGGGACTGGCAGGGATGAGCCGGGGGGTGGGCAGGGGACAGGCAGGGATGAGCCGGCCCTTACCGACATAGAGGACACCCTCCTTGGTCTTCTCAGCAGCCTCGGCCACCCCCTGCTTGGTCTTCTCGGCGGCGGCGACCACCCCCTCCTTGGCCTTGGACAAGCCCTTCATGAACACCTCCATGGCGGCTCTGCGGGGAGAGGCCGCACGGCTTCACCCCGCCCCGGCCCCCCCCGGCCCGGCCCCTACCTGCTGCCGCCGCCGCCCGCTGCCACCGGCCCAGCGGAAGTGAGCGCCGCGCGGGGAGCGCTTCCGGGGCGGGGAGAGGGGCGGGGATACCGCGGGGAGGAGCGTGGCTGGGCAAGGAGCCCTCGCTGAGTGGTTGAGCCCCTTTGCGTGCTGATTGGCTGAGATGTGGCTGTGCTGATTGGTCGGGTGGGCTGCCTGTGCTGACAGCCCATACCTGCTAGCACTGATTGGACAGATGACCCGTGATTGGCTGGGCAGCCCAGCAGCGCTGATTGGCTGGCAGCATGTGCCCGCGGATTGGCTGGGCTGGGCCCAGGGGCAGGGGCTCCGGACCCCTCCCCCCCCCGATCCCCNCAGCCCGTTGTCGCACCCGCCCGCGGGCTCCTTCCCGGCCCGGCACCCCCAGGATGCTCCCACACGTCATATCGTCTCCCCATCCCCACCTGTCCTGATGCCATCCCACGCTGTCTCCTTGCTATTCCATCCTGGACCCCATCATGTCCCATCCCCATCCCATCCTCTCCCTGTCCCATCTCCTTCCGATCCTGATCCCATCCCCTCTACAGGCCGCCCCGTCCCAGGCTGTCCCCATCCCTTTCTCTCCACATTCTACCCTGTCCCCATGCCATTCCTGTCCCCCA